>JARJED010182489.1:0-13431 GCA_030264515.1 Sepedophilus sp. GC000190 | reverse complement strand
ATACAATTCAATATTATCATTTAAAATTAAATTTTGAATAACAGAAATTAAAACTTGGCAATTGAAATGACAAATTCTAATAATGAAATTGTCATCTTAACATTTAAAATTGCAATTTAGATTAGATTTGCCTAAAAGTGCAGTATAGTTATCAAAAAACTTAATTATCTACATTCTACATACTGTAAAAATAGTTAGACATCTGTAAATACCATAATTTTCAAATTATTATACTTAGCATATTTTTTGGTATTTCTAGCCACGCCTATTATAACTGAACAATCAACGCCTTGTATACCTTCTCCATGTGGAACAAATGCTGTATGTAAAGAGCACTTTAATGCTGGTTCATGCACTTGCTTACCTGAATACTTCGGTAATCCATATGAAGGATGTAGGCCTGAATGTATGCTCAATTCTGATTGTCCATCCAATAAAGCTTGCATTAATAATAAGTGTAAAGACCCATGTCCGGGAACATGTGGACAAAATGCTGATTGTCAAGTTATAAATCATCTACCTTCATGCATATGTAGACCTAGTTATACTGGTGATCCATTTAGATATTGCAACATCATAGTACAAGAACGTAAGTTCCCAACAACTAATTCAGTACATTTACTTGATGGATTTCATATTGCAGCCATAAAACAAGAAATAACAAATCCTTGTCAGCCTTCACCTTGTGGCCCCAACAGTCAATGTCGTGAAGTTAATGGTCAAGCAGTATGCTCTTGTTTACCAGAATTCATTGGAAGTCCACCAGGTTGTCGACCTGAATGTACCGTTAGTTCTGAATGCCCTCTAGATAAGGCTTGTATTAATCAAAAATGTAAAGACCCATGCCCAGGAACTTGTGGTATTAATGCAGATTGCAAAATTGTAAATCATAATCCAATTTGTTCATGCAAAAGAGAACACACTGGTGATCCTTTCACAAGATGTTACCCAATACCAAGTAATAATACACATTTTTGTTTCTTGGTAGATCAAAATTTATTTTATTTAAATTTTAGAACCACAGCAAGACCCGATAGTAATAGTAAACCCATGCGTGCCATCACCATGTGGTCCATATTCACAATGTAGAGAAATTGGTAGCACCCCATCTTGTTCATGTTTACCAAATTATATTGGAAATCCGCCAAATTGTAGACCTGAATGCATTATTAATTCGGAATGTACCAGTAATAAGGCTTGTATAAGGGAAAAGTGTACGGACCCATGTCCAGGATCTTGTGGGCCTAATGCTCATTGTAATGTTGTTAATCACATACCTATATGCACCTGCCCAACACAATATACTGGGGATCCATTTACCGGTTGTCAAGTTTATGTTGAACCACGTAAGATTATAAAAAATTCAATTCATATTTTCAATCAACTTACAACAATAATCAAATTTTAGCTGCACCAGTTGCTACAGACCCTTGTAATCCTAGTCCATGTGGACCTAACGCTCGTTGTGATAATGGCATTTGTACTTGCTTACCTGAATACCAAGGTGACCCTTACAGAGGTTGTAGACCAGAATGTGTACTCAATAGTGACTGTAATCGTAATCAAGCTTGCATCAGAAATAAATGTAAAGACCCTTGCCCAGGAACATGCGGACAAAATGCAGAATGCAACGTTGTAAACCATATACCAATGTGCTCTTGCATTGCTGGTCACACTGGTAATGCTTTTGTCATTTGCAACCCCATTCCACGTAAGCTACAAAAAATGTTTACATTGAATTATTTTCTTAAAATTCACTTTTTTGTAGCACCCGTTAAAACCAACCCTTGCAATCCATCACCTTGTGGCCCTAACAGTCAATGTCGGGAAATAAATGGCCAGGCTGTATGCTCTTGTGTGCCAGGCTTTATTGGTGCCCCACCAACATGTCGCCCTGAATGCGTTTCCAGCTCCGAATGTCCACTCAATCAAGCATGCGTTAATCAAAAATGTATTGACCCGTGCCCAGGAACATGCGGTCTAAATGCAAACTGTCAAGTTACTAGTCATAATCCAATTTGCAGTTGCTATAACCGATATACTGGAGACCCTTTCACTAGATGCGTACCTATTCGTAAGATAATTTAAGATTAAAAATTTTCAAGTAATGACAATAACAATAATATTATAGGTGACGATCCAGTAGAAATAATTGACCCTTGCAAACCTTCACCGTGTGGCCCTAATTCAGAATGTAGAGTCATAAACAACAGCCCATCATGTTCTTGCTTAGCAGGTTTTATTAACTCGCCACCAAATTGTCGCCCAGAATGCATCAGCAATTCTGAATGTGCTAGCAATTTAGCTTGCATCAATCAAAAGTGCAAAGACCCGTGCCCAGGAGCATGCGGGCAAAATGCAGATTGTAGAGTAATTTCACACACACCAAACTGTGTTTGCATTGGTGGTTATGAAGGAAATCCGTTTGTGCAATGCCATATTAGAGTAGAACCCGTGATAGTGCCAGAACCGGCAACACCTTGCATACCTTCACCTTGTGGCACAAATGCTATTTGCAGAGAGCAAAATGGAGCAGGGGCATGTCAATGCTTACCCGAATTTATAGGAAATCCATATGAAGGTTGTCGACCTGAATGTGTGCTGAACTCAGATTGTGCATCCAATAAAGCATGTGCTAGAGGAAAGTGTAAGGATCCATGTCCAGGAACTTGCGGCCAAAATGCTGAATGTCAAGTTATAAATCATTTACCGTCATGTACTTGCATTCCTGGTTATACTGGTGATCCGTTCCGATATTGTAATATCATAATAATTGAAAGTATGTTTGTTGTTAAATTAAGTCTATATTATTTTGTTACTCATAAAATTATTGTAGAAGTCGAAGATCCGGTTGATCCATGCAATCCATCCCCATGTGGTCCAAACAGTCAGTGTCGTAATGTGAATGGTCAAGCCGTATGTTCATGTTTGCCCGAATATAGTGGTAGCCCTCCAAGTTGTAGACCCGAATGTGTTTCTAGTTCAGAATGTCCTTTAAATAAAGCCTGTATTCAACGTAAATGTGCCGACCCATGTCCTGGAACTTGCGGATTAAATGCACAATGTAGCGTCATTAATCACAGCCCGATTTGTTCGTGTGTTGTTAGATTTACAGGAGATCCATTTACTAGATGTTTCACAGAACGTAGGTTTCATAGTAATATTTTTTAGAATCAATTCTTAATTTGCATTATATTGCAGCACCACCAGAGAAACCACCAGTAATTATAACAAACCCATGCCTCCCATCACCTTGTGGGCCTTTCTCACAATGTAGGGATATTGGTGGCTCACCATCATGTTCTTGCTTGCAAAATTATATTGGTTCACCACCAAACTGTCGACCTGAATGCTCAACAAATTCCGAATGTGCTAGCAATTTAGCTTGTATTAGAGAGAAATGTAGAGACCCATGCCCTGGTTCTTGTGGTACTGTTGCCCAGTGCAGTGTAGTTAATCATACTCCCATATGTACTTGCCCTGATGGTTACACCGGTAATCCATTCGTTAGCTGTCATCCTAAACCACCACCACCACGTAAGAATTTTTGATCCCTGTTCTATTTTATATTAAATCAAAATTAATTTTAGCTGAGCCTGTAGATACTGATCCTTGTAATCCATCACCTTGCGGACCAAACGCACAATGCAATAACGGCATTTGTACTTGTCTACCTGAATATCAAGGAGATCCATATAATGGTTGCAGACCTGAATGTGTCCTCAATAGCGACTGTAACCGAAATCAAGCTTGTATTAGAAATAAATGTAAAGATCCTTGCCCGGGCACATGCGGACAAAACGCTGAATGCAATGTGGTAAACCACATACCAATGTGCTCTTGCATAGCCAAACATACAGGCAATGCATTTGTCATTTGCCATTTGCTGCAAGAACCCATTAAAGTAAACCCATGTAGCCCATCACCTTGCGGCCCGAACAGTCAATGTCGTGAAATTAACGGTCAAGCCGTATGTTCTTGCGTACCTGGCTTCATAGGCGCCCCACCAACTTGCCGTCCAGAATGTGTTTCAAGCTCAGAATGCTCTCTAAACAAGGCTTGCGTAAACCAAAAATGCATCGATCCTTGCCCCGGAACTTGCGGAATTAATGCCCAATGTCAAGTTGTAAACCACAATCCTATATGCAGCTGCCATGCTAAGAATACAGGCGACCCATTCGTGAGATGTAGAGAAATTTGTAAGTTCCCAAACATTTATTTTGTTACAAATCCAGCCATTAATTTTACAAAACTTTTAGTGGACGAACCTGTTGTCATAAAAGACCCATGTCAACCATCACCGTGTGGCCATAATGCAGTTTGCAGAGTCGTAAATGATTCTCCATCATGTTCTTGCTTGCCCGAATTTATTGGCAATCCACCAAACTGTAGACCGGAATGCGTCAGTAATTCAGAGTGCTCAAATCATTTAGCGTGCATTAATCAAAAATGCAAAGACCCGTGTCCAGGATCTTGTGGTGTAAATGCAGTTTGTAGAGTTATCAGTCATACACCAAATTGTATTTGTAATGACGGTTATTTCGGGGATCCATTTACACAATGTAGAGTTATTGAAGGTGAGCTTTTAGCATTCATAGAAAGTCTTATCATCAAAATAGTTATTTAATCTGCAAGGGTGTAAAATATCATTTTTTGGGGCGAGTACAGAAGTTTTATCACGAAAAAACCAGTACGAGCAACAAAAAACGTATTTGCACCCACGTGAAATAATTTTTTTTTCTACGGTCGCAATAATTTATCAACTCAATTAATAACAGTCAATTAGCACAATGCTCCATTCCTCAAATCCATATGTAGCGCACACAGCTGCACTGGTAAATCTTCTGCATTATTCCGGTTGTTAGCAGTGCGTAAAAAACTATTCTAGAAACGAGCGTAGAAAAAATAATTTATTACAAAAGTATTTAATAACTAAAATTTTACTAAAAAATTAATTGTCAATATTAATTTTGTTACACTATTATTTATTTTCAACAGCACCAAAACCTTTGGAACAAATCAACCCATGCTTCCCATCACCTTGTGGTGCCAATGCTCTTTGCCAAGAACGACACAATGCAGGTGCTTGCATATGTTTGCCGGAATATATAGGAAATCCGTATGAAGGTTGTCGACCTGAATGCATACACAACTCTGATTGCCCATCAAATAAAGCTTGCATTAATAATAAATGTAAAGACCCTTGTCCTGGAACCTGCGGTCAAAACGCAGATTGTCAAGTCATTAATCATTTACCGTCATGTGTTTGTATTCCTGGATATACTGGAGATCCGTTTAAATATTGCAGTCCTCATGTGCAAGAACGTAAGATTAATTTAAAAAAAAATGTAGGAGTGCTAAGGTTAATTTCAAATAATTTTAGCTATAAAAATACAAAATCCATGCCAACCATCACCTTGTGGTCCAAATAGTCAGTGCAGAGAAATTAATGAACAAGCTGTTTGTTCTTGTTTACCAACCTACATTGGCAACCCACCAAATTGCAGACCTGAATGCACAATTAGTTCCGAGTGTCCATTAAATAGGGCTTGTATTAATCAGAAATGTGAGGATCCCTGTCCAGGATCGTGCGGTTCAAATGCTAAATGCGATGTTATAAACCATAACCCTATTTGTTCTTGCCTAAATAGTTATACCGGTGATCCGTTTACCAATTGTTACCCTATACCACGTAAGACGGATTATATTGGTTTTTATTTACAGATGTATAATGCATATAATATTACAGCACCAGTTCGTGATGAACCTAAACCAGTTACCTACCCTTGCATACCTTCACCTTGCGGACCATTCTCGCAATGTCGTGATATTGGCGGTTCCCCGTCATGCTCTTGCTTAAGTGGTTACATTGGAAGTCCTCCACAATGCCGTCCTGAATGTACGATCAATTCAGAATGTAGCAGTAATTTGGCTTGTATTAAGGAAAAATGTAGAGACCCATGTCCTGGTTCATGTGCTACATATGCGCAATGCACCGTTACAAATCATATACCAATTTGCTCTTGTAGGGACGGCTACACAGGAGATCCGTTTACGAATTGTTATCCTAAACCATCACGTAAGATCAATTTTTGTGGGCATTATTTTTACGGTAATTATATTGGTATTTTAGCACCACCTGTAAAAGTTGAATCAGATCCTTGTTTGGCTTGTGGATCCAACACTCGATGCCAAAATGGCGTTTGTGTTTGTTTGCCCGAATATCATGGAGATCCGTATGTTGGTTGTAGACCGGAATGTATTTTGAATAGTGATTGCAGCAGGGATAAGGCTTGTGTTAGAAATAAGTGTATAGATCCATGCCCCGGTACTTGCGGACAAAATGCTGAATGTAGAGTTTCAAATCATATTCCTATGTGTACTTGTATACAAGGATACACAGGAAATGCATTTGTCTTATGTAATCCAGTACCACGTAAGTTGTTGCAAGTACCATGAAAGAAAAAATGTATTAAGTGCATTCATTTTTATAGCACCACCTGAAGTTCACCCATGTAATCCATCACCGTGTGGTCCTAATAGTATTTGTCGTGAAATTAATAGCAAGGCATCTTGCTCTTGTGTGCCAGGATTCATTGGAATTCCACCTACTTGCAGACCTGAATGTACAACCAGCTCTGATTGTTTGCTAAGCGAAGCTTGTTTGAACCAAAAATGTAGAAACCCATGCCCAGGAACTTGTGGTCTTAATGCGCACTGTCAAGTTGTTAATCATAATCCTATTTGCTCTTGTTCGCCAGGTCAAACCGGCGACCCATTCGTTAGATGCATACCTATACGTAATTATTGTAAAATAATTTTTTTATCCAGTTGTTTTAAAACATCTATTTTAGGTCAAGACCCGGTCATTATTGTAAACCCGTGTGACCCTTCACCTTGTGGCCCTAATTCACAATGCAGAGTTATTAATGACTCCCCATCATGTTCATGTTTACAAGAATTTGTAGGTGCCCCACCAAATTGTCGTCCTGAATGTATAAGTAATTCAGAGTGTGCTAATCATTTGGCTTGCAAGAATAATAAATGTATAGACCCATGCCCGGGAGCTTGTGGTACAAATGCTGAATGCAGAGTCATAAGCCATGCACCACAATGCGTTTGTTTACCATCTTATATTGGAGATCCGTTCAGACAATGCTTTGTTCAAGAAAGTAGGATTTACAATTTTTTTGTTTCAATCAAAATTTTATACATTTATATGAATTTCTAGCCCCACGGCCTGTTGAGAATATTAATCCATGTGTACCATCACCTTGCGGAGCCAATGCTATTTGCAAGCAACAGAATAATGTTGGCGCTTGCGTTTGTGCCACCGATTATATCGGCAATCCATATGAAGGTTGTAGACCTGAATGTGTACTCAGCACTGATTGTCCATCAAATAAGGCTTGCATTAGTAACAAGTGTAAAAATCCTTGCCCGGGAACATGCGGACAAAATGCAGATTGTAATGTCATTAATCATTTGCCGAGATGTAATTGTAGACCTAGTTTTACTGGGGATCCATACGCATATTGCGTACCACGTAAGTTTAAGTCATTTTAAAGAGTTCATTTAGATTATTTCATTTATTTGATTTATTATTATAGAAGTTACTATAATTGAACCTGAACCCGTTCATCCATGCCAACCATCACCTTGTGGCCCTAATAGTCAATGTAATGAAGTTAACGGGCAGGCTGTATGCTCATGCCTTCCTGAATATATAGGTAGCCCACCTAGCTGCAGACCTGAATGTGTATCAAGTTCAGAATGTCCTCTGACTCAAGCTTGTATAAATAGAAAATGTGCCGACCCATGCCCGGGTACCTGTGGAATCAATGCTAAATGCAATGTTATAAACCATAGCCCTATATGCTCTTGTAATAATTTACATACTGGTGATCCGTTTACAAGATGCTTCCCAATACCACGTAATATATAGACACAAATCTTTAAAAATACATATTTATCTATTGTATTTTATTATAGCACCACCAAGAGAACCACCAGCAATTATTAATCCTTGCGTGCCAAGCCCATGCGGACCTTATTCCCAATGTAGAGATCTAGGTGGAGCCCCATCATGTTCTTGCTTACCCAACTATATAGGTGCACCACCTAACTGTCGACCTGAATGCACAATAAATCCAGAATGTTCCTCCAACTTGGCTTGCATGCGTGAAAAATGTAGAGATCCATGCCCAGGTTCTTGCGGTGTAAATGCCCAATGTACAGTAATCAACCACACACCCATATGTACATGCATAAGAGGATATATAGGTGACCCATTTAACAACTGCCACCCCGAACCTCCACCTCGTAAGTTTATTTATTAACAATAGGATAAGTAACAATCTAAAAAAATAATTACAAATTATAGGTGTTGAAGTAATAGCTGAAGATCCATGCAATGCTTGTGGTCAAAACACCAATTGCTTTAATGGAATTTGTACTTGCTTACCTGAGTATCATGGAAATCCATTAATTGGATGTCGCCCTGAGTGTACTTTAAATAGCGATTGCAATCGCCAATTGGCATGTATTAGGAATAAGTGTAAAGATCCTTGCCCTGGTCTATGCGGTACAAATGCTGAATGTGCAGTACAAAATCACATCCCTACTTGCACATGCATTGTCGGTTATTCTGGTGACCCATTCTATAATTGTCGCAAAATTGAAAGTAAGATTACATTACATTTGATTGTATGTTAAGTGTGCGGATTAAAAATAATCAATTGTAGTTGAACCCCCACGCAATCCCTGCAGTCCATCACCTTGCGGACCTAACAGCCAATGTCGGGATATTAATGGTCAAGCCATATGCAGTTGCATTCAAGGCTATATAGGCGCCCCACCAAGCTGTAGACCTGAATGCATAATTAGCTCCGAATGCGCCCTTAATAAAGCCTGCGTTAACCAAAAATGTATAGACCCATGCCCTGGCACATGCGGAATTTCTGCATTATGTCAAGTGGTCAACCACAACCCAATCTGTAGCTGCCCTAACACCTACACCGGTGATCCATTCGTGAGATGCCACCCTATACGTAAGAAAGCGCCACAAAAAAGTGAAAAATTTATGAATAATAATTTTTATTACAATACTTTAGCAATTAACGTTAAGCCACGACCCGTCGAATTGGCTTGCACTCCCTACATTTGCGGACCGAACGCTATTTGCAAAGACCTACCCGATGGAAAATACTCTTGCGAATGTTTACCAACATTTATTGGTTCCCCACCCAATTGCAGACCTGAATGCCTTGCCAATTCTGATTGCTCTCTAAACCTAGCCTGTATGAACCAAAAATGCCGTGACCCATGCCCCGGTTCTTGCGGTTTAAATGCGGAATGTCACGTTATACACCACGTGCCAAACTGTGTGTGCATTACCGGTTTCGTTGGAGACCCGTTCACAGTATGCCAACCCCCGAAACGTAAGAGCTCTTTTATAATAAGCGCGATTAATGTTGTTACCACCATCATACATGTATATATGTCTGTCTGTATTTCAAAGTTTGCTTCTATTAGTTTTTCTTTTAGTGTATGTCTATGTTTATGTTTCAATCTCTAGAAGTATCTAGTACTTTTTCATATTTTCAGACATCTTCTTTTATCTATGATGCATGCTGATTGTTTCTATTTATAAAATATTATTATTTAATTTAGCAATTCTACCACCGCCGCCTGGAAAGAAAAATCCGTGCAGCCCGACACCGTGCGGTTCAAATGCACGTTGTAGAGTGGAAAACGATTATGCCGTATGCGAATGTTTGCCCGACTATCATGGCAACCCGTACGATATCTGCAGGCCTGAATGTATTGCAAACTCTGATTGTCCGATGAGTCGGGCCTGTATAAGGAACCATTGTGTGGATCCATGTCCGGGAACTTGTGGAATCAATGCAGTTTGCGATGTCACCAATCATATTCCAATATGCTCTTGCCCAACCGGATTTACAGGAGATGCTTTTAGACATTGTAGTCCAGTTCAACCAGTCGGTAAGTTTACTTTAAAATATATTATTTTTGTTCAAAATGAACTTTGTTCATCAATATTATAACAACTGACATTTAGGATCAGTATACTACTAGTAATATTTTAGTATATGATGAGTGTGCCTCGCCTTTGGATTAAGTAATAATTATTTTCATTATAATAAAATAAGCATTGCTTGTAATTAGTATCGTAACTTGGATGGGGCGAACGGGGCACTTTTAGAGATTCATGTCAAATTTAACAAGTAGGAAATTTTCAAATTGCAATAATAAAATTAGTTTCGGTTAGAGAAAGAATTCAGTATCCTTTAAAAAATTACTTAAAAAAATATATTTGATTTGTTGAAAGAAAAAAAAAATAGATTCAATGGACTTTGTTTGAAGTAATTCTATGAAATTCGTTAACTAGATTTCAATGAAATTTTGCAATAACTTAATAAAAAAAATTGAAATAAATTTTCACAAATGATATTTCAATAATCACTTGACATTTTGAAGAAACTGAGTGAAATTCGTTAAAAATTTCACAAAAGCAAAGAAGTTTTGAAGGACAATGTTACACTTATGATTATTCAGTACTTGCTTGAATTGTAACCAACTTTAATGAAGTTTTGCAACAATTCAATAAATTAGATGAGATTACAATCCAATTTTATAGAAACTCAATGAAACTCTTTAAAATCCAGTGCTGAGTGGCATGAATTTGGCCACCACTACCCAAATTTTATTTTTAAATGAAAGAATAAAGAATCCCAACTGTAACTCCAAAATTATAGTATTCTATGTAATTTCACAGAATTTCAAGAGAAGTCTCAACTAATCACTCGATATCATTAAATTTTTATTAACATTTATGGAATTTTAAAACATTTCGATTTAATTTCAACAGAATTAGTCAAATGTTATTAAATTTTATTACAAATAAAAAGTACAAGAGAAATTTAAATAATTCAAATCATACTCAATTGGATGAAATTTAATTTAATTTTAATGAAATTTCTCAAAAAAATTATTCATTCATTACAAAAATGTTGGTATTTTTTAAATTAAATTTCAATGAAATTTAAACAAAATTATTAAGACTATATTAAATTTGGGAGAAATAAAAAAAAATAAAAAAATTGAAAATGTTTAAAATTTTTTTTTTACGAATTTTCCAAGTCTTTTTAAGATATGCCAAACTTTCTTGAATTCTCCTCAAGATGTATCGAATTCAAAGAAATCATTAAATTTCTAATTCAATGATTTCTTGAAAAATCATCGATTTTTAGGCAGAATTTTATGACATTTCATCAGAAATTATTGATTTCCTTATCAAATTGAATGAGGCTTCAATAATATTCAATGATTTTTGAGCAGATTTAATAATATTTTACAAGAATTTTATGATTTTTTTCATAAAAATTTAATGACTAACTTTCATATTCAATGATTGTAACTACTTAACATTTACTGAAATTTCAATAAATCTCTGTTGTTTCGAATTTTTTTTTTTGTCAAATTCAACTAGAACTTTCTATTAAATTTTATGAATAATTATTGAAATTTCAAAAAGACAATTGGAAAACTCATGATAAAAAAAGTGAAATTCAGTCAATTTCAGATAAACAATTTTAATGAGAATATACCTCACATATTTATATGTCAATCAAACCACACGATTCCATGGCAAACTTAAATCTTGATAAGTGAAAAGATTTACTTTGGTACCCAACACGATCTTATATCGATAAGACCAGTGTCAAATTTGAAGTTTATATAACCAAACTATGCAAGAAATTGTGTGTTGCGTCAATTTTCTTTTACAAGGTTAGGAATAAGGCATATGTGGAATCCATACCAACACAAACAATTCCTATAAAAAAATTATTTATTATTTAATCTAAATAAATGTTCGCTACTTTCTCTAACTAAAAATCATGCGTACATTAATTTTGTCTGGGAAGATTTTTATTTATTGTACTCGCATTGCTTGCACCAAATTTCACTCGTACAAATTGAACGCCAAAGAAACCTGGCGCTACGCGCTCGGTATATTCTTGTCATTTGTACTCTTGATATTACTTAGCAAACATAATGCTCGTATAAACAAAAATCTTTCCGACAATATTATTACACTTATGATCTTACGTATGAAAATACAACATTTCGACTTCTGACAATACAATTTCCAGGATACGATATCGATTTATATCTTCTTAGTAACCAACGAATATTCCCTTCCGTCCTTTTGGATCCCATTTTTGACGACCTCCATTGGACAAAATACTCAGTACCTAATATATGCAACTTGTTCAGATGTTCACTTTTACCTTTTTTACCTTGAATAATTCAAGCACCTGTTCGATTTAACACGAATTCTTCGCAATGAGCATTGACCTAGCAAGTTCAACTACAATCCTCTCAGTACAACCATTTTGTTCTGGAGTATATAGGTTTGTGATAATGAGTCTAACACCACCTAACTTCAGTTTTTCCATCACACCCTCATTATGAATAGATTGAATAGTCACATGTCAAACATAGGAAATATTTCGCATTTCCATCGGACAGCACAAATCAGAATAAAAAAATTGAACACATTTCTTTGCACGCTGCTGACTTGACTGAAACGAGATGCGATGTTGTTTACCTTCGACACAAGCTCCACAGAAATCATAATCTTTGGATACATCGATCCCATTCTGTTTCAGAATCTTGATAACATTTTTCTTGTGAGCAAGTCTCTTATGCCAAATCTGTAATGAATTCTCAATCGCCAGATTCGCTTCACATGGAACATCAGGTGACTTAAATCGAATCAACATCTCGAACAATTGTTCCCGTTGTACGCCGCAAGCAATAATCGTATTCTCTTTAAGAAATTCACAACTAGATTTTGTTAATCTAATGGATAAACATATGTCCATCGCAGAAGTCACGGAGAATAAATTTCTTCTAGCATGAGGTATGTATGTATGTTGGCTTTCTGCTAATTTCTGAGTTTCACCATCTCATTTTGAGATTCATTGATCCATTTTGTCTGTATCACTTTCATCTTCTATTTCTTTTATTCTTTGTGCTATTTCATTCCACATTTTTATGTTTGTTGTTTCATTTCTACACTCCTATCCTTGTAAGGTATTCCGTTACTTCATTCATCCACGTGTTCTTGGGTCTTCCGATTCTCTTTCTGCTTTTAGGTTTCCATTCCATTATCTGTCTTATCGTTTCTCTTTCGTCATTTCTCCATATGTGTCCTAGTCATCTTATTCTCTGATGCTTAATTAACTTTGTGGTTGTTTCAATCTTTAGTTTTTTTTTCAATTTCTTTGTTCGGTTTTCTTCTTCTGTATGTCCCGTCAGTCATTTTTTTGCTCCCATTATCATTCTCGTTACCATTCTTTAGAATATTTCTAATTTGTTTTCGTCTCTCTTTGTCATCGATAG
>JARJED010182320.1:0-13643 GCA_030264515.1 Sepedophilus sp. GC000190 | reverse complement strand
CATTTCGTAATAACTCTTGCTGCAAATCAACCGAATTGAAGAAATTATCGAAAAAAACTTTGTAAGATCTAAAACAACTCTTTTCCCAAGATTTACTTCTACGGAGTTCTGGAGTTTACTAGTGTATATTTGAAATTCACACATATAACCTATTAAACTCCAGAACTCCGTAGAAGTAAATCTTGGGAAAAGAGTTGTTTTAGATCTTACAAAGTTTTTTTCGATAATTTCTTCAATTCGGTTGATTTGCAGCAAGAGTTATTACGAAATGGTTATATGCTTGTGTAACGGCAAGGAAAAGTCGAAAAAACATGCTAGTGGATTTGCGAGATGATAAACTGTTCAGTCGAGGAAATTTTGACCGTGTGTCAACTGAGGGTATCGTGTTCCTCAAATGGAGGGGCAATACAAGTGTTTGGGTTTTAGACAATTTTCATGAACCATCCCAAAACAAAAATATGGGTAAAAAAGAAATTGCATGTTCTGAGATGGTAAAAGAGTACATCAAATCCCTTGATGAAATTGATCGAAAATCCCACAAATGGTGGCACAGATTTTTTTTTTACTTTATAGACGCAGCATTAGTGAATGCATTTATTCTATTGAAACAACGACTGCCCTCTACCATTACGCGAAAAAATTCCGACTTGGTGCAATTGCTGGATTAGTTGGAGCATGGAATGGCTCTAATAAGAGAGGAAGAAAACCCCAACCCAAGTCCCATAACAGATACAAAACTCTAGTTCCACTAGAAAAAAGATATGATAAACTGAACACATGCCTGAAGAAAGGAGCACCTCATTACGTTGTGCCCAATGCAGCACACGAAATGATCTCCACAAGACAAAATAGAAATGTTCTATATGCAAAGTTGGTTTGTGTCTGAACGACCAGCGAAATTGCTTTAGATTATACCACACGCGTTAAACTTCGTTCTTGCCTAGTGGTTACCCAGTGAAACCACATTTTCAAGAGCTTATTAGATTCTGAATTTTTTTTAAATGTTAGATTTTGTATTTTTTGCTACATTAAACTATATTTAAAAAAAAGTGTTTTATTTCAAGTCTATTTAATTCATGCCTGAAAGGGTTAAAAACATTTTTTTTGGATTAAAGAATTAAATTGTGAATTTTTAATTATCTTTTTTGAAAGATACAAAAATAAAAAAATGTTTTTGTTTTTCTACTTAGTGTGCGGATTAAGTGTAATTGTGGGGCCTCTAGGAAAATTATATTTGGGACCCCAAAAAATCAATATTTTTATTAATTTTACTTAAGACATTAATCTAGTTTTTCTAAAAACCTTGGCTCCTACGTACGAGCCTTGGCGAATTTCGTTTAATTTCGTCGAATACGGTTGATATTTGAAAAATGCAGTCCATGTAATGGCATTTAAGAATGCGAAATTGCTACTGCACATTCGACGATGCGCTGCTGAAACTGCAGTCGCAATTTTGCATTCTTAAATGCAAGTTGGCGTACAATGATTTATTTAGGCACTATTTTCCTATAATCAGCACTGATGATATTAATATTTGTGAAACAAATTATATTTGCAATAAAATCATTTTTCTCAGTTTTAGATTAAAAATCTGAAACAGCTTAACAGGAAATTATTGCATTGGAAATTCTGCGAAAAATATCAAATATGAGCGCAAACTTTCTTGATTTGCCATGTGTATTCAATATTTTATGGAATAATTAAAAAAACTTGCATTCTTCTCTATTTACTTCTTTATTTATTCATAAAGCTTTTTCGAGCTGCTATGCTGTATTCTTTAGTGAAACTAAAACCAGTTTTTAGTTTCACTGAAGAAGACAGCATAGCTTCTCAAAAAATCTTTATGAATAAATAAATAAAAAAATAGAAAAGAATACAAGTTTTCTTCATTATTTTACTTTCTCTATACAACTCTACTTCATCAAAATTTTATGGACTAGGCGATCGAAGCGAGCGATGTGATCTAGCGCAAGGGAAGCGAGCCATACGTTTTACGTTAAAAAAAATCGCAACTTGATGGCAGGAATAAATTATGGGCAATGTTCTACTTTCTAAAATAAGTCATAGATGGCGCTCTCAAGCGCTACTCTATCTTGTCTCTCCATAGCACAATCTATGTGTATAAATAAATATATTTTATACTCGATATGATATTTACTATTTTCATTTATAAATCATATTGTTTTTTTCCATTTATAGATTAAATACATATTTTCCACGCACCCCATGACAATGTTTGTGGCAGTTCGCGTGCAGTAAATGACACGTTTGTTTGTGTGATCGATACTATTTTTATCCGTAGTACTATTAATATGTGGAATGTGGGGGGCTGCACATTGAAAATTTGCTCACTGCCTTATAATTTCCGGTAAATGCTGGGTGGTCGCTGAAGTATCGCTGTCCCTATTACGGGGGTGTGTAATGATTGAGCAATGAAAACAAATCGGGAATTGATTTGTTTTGGAATTTAATATTGTTTGATAGTATCAATTTTCACCCCAATATTCCAAAAACATGAAATACTTTTCCATTTCCATTAATGAACTACAATTTTGGTTTTAATTTCGGTAAATCGCTAAAAAAAATCCGAGAATGGACGAAGCAATTTTAAAACATAAAAAAGTTCAAACTCTTTGAGAAATCCATAGAGATCTTCGAAAATTATTATTTGTAATTTCTGTTAAATCGGTATCAATAGATTTCCATAAAGTTTACAATGATTCTCAAAAGGTTTGGTGTTGTTTTGATTAAAGGTTTTCATAGTTTCTTCAATGGTTCTCAAAGATTTTCATTTAATTCTCAAAGATTTTTTGGTATTTTTAAAAGTGTTCACTTGATGATTTAGTTGGTGGAATATTTGAAGTATTTTTATTCAAAATTGTTTTCTGTCTTCACTGTTCCGCCATTCGTTGTTGGATATAAACTAAAAACACTTTCATAATTCTACCTTACAATTGATGACAGTAACAAGAAGCCTGCATACAAACACCGCCAGTGCACATATATGGCGATGTGGCCCACCAACGAAAAAAATCAAAATTATTTCATAAATTTTCAATTATTTCAATTGATCACCGTTTCATCGGATGCTCATCGAGTTTTAGGTATTCTTAAATGTTCCTGTATTTTTTAAAAGATGTTTTAAATAAAATAATTCAATTAATGTTTTTATCAATTTAAAAAAAATATATAAAAAAAGTCAGTCGTTTTAGTGAAATTTTAAATGATTTCTCAAAGGCCTTTCCTGATTTTTTTCGGAGTTTTCATTGAATTTCATGTTTTTTTTTGTTGATAATTTAAAAAAACGGATTTATAGAACATTTCCAAAATACACAAATATTGAAATAAAGTAAAATAAATTAAATGCAAGTAACAATAATTAAATCTAAGCGGCAAAAATTAAATCCAAGTTACAGTTATTAAATTTAAGTGGAGAATATTAAATACAACTCGCAATGTTTTTAAACCAAGTGGTAATTATGAAATTCAAGTAGCCTATTATATTAAATTCAAGTGGCACATTATGCTAAATTCAAGTGATAGGTATGGAATTCAAGGGATAAATATCAAATGTAAGATTAAAGATTAGTGGTACAAAGGAAATCAAGTGGTAAGTATTAATTAAAAGTGATAATTTTTATAAACTAACATAGATGGCACTTTCAGCAACACCTACACAATGCAAACAATACAATAATTGTTGTCCTTAACAAATAAAATAATTATTTAACAATATCCTCGCATAAATTATTAATAGTTTTATTCCAAAATTTAATCTTCTAATTTTTATTATTTGCTTATATATATATATTATTCTAACTCCATCAGTTAATAAAAAAACGAAATGAAATTAAAAAATGTCAAAACACAATAAAATGAAATTAATTAAATTTTCATTCCATTCCATTTTATTCCCGTCAAAAAGAACAGAAAACATTTTTTCGCCCACCATCCGCACAATAAATTCGTTGTATGCTATAATTGGGTTTTATTCTGCCGTTTATTTATTTATTTTTCATATCATGTTTTTTCATTGTTGTTTATTCGGTCATTGTTTGCTATTCCGTTTGAGCTTGCAGTTTGCGACTAATTGACATGGCCTTTGTGCAATTTATTCCCAGAAAATATAAATTAAAACAGAATGAAAAGAGCATGTGGGATGGTTTAAATTAAAAATAGCAATTTCGAATTATGCTTTGTGACTGCATTATTTTTTTTACATATGTTAAAATATATTTATTACAATTATAGGAAAATAATAGAAGAATTTGTTGAATTTGTATAGTTCTTTATTAAGATTTTTGTGATGCTTTATTGAATTTTGTTAAAAATTGTTAAAATTTGCTAGTACATTGTTGAAGAACTTTTACAATAACAATATATTTTAGAGAAGTCATCTATATATCATTTTTATCAAAGCAATGCACAAATGTTTGCTCAAGTATTTTTTTCATTGAATTTGGATTGAATTAAATATAATCCTCAGTAATGGTCAAAATATCACAAAATAAAAAAAAAAGAGAGAATTGGTACACATATAGCCGTTAACTCAAAAAGGGTTCACGAATATTTTTTAATCCCAGAAATCCTGCAGTATCAAGTATTTAAATCGGTTTAAGAGGGATTTTAGACTTATGCAACCAACTTCACACAATGTCATGTCATCTCAGTGTGGATTATTCTAATCTATAATTTACTAAGCCAGCCGTTGATTTTTCAACGGGTAATACCCGATAGTATTAAATAAAAATCATTAAAACTTGGTATTCATTGCATTAAAATATTCATTGAATTTAAAGATATCTATCAAATTTTGTAAAAATTTAATCCATAATGTGGAATTTCATAAACATTATAGTGAATTTGGATAAACTTACCTGAAATTGAATTAATTTTGTTCGAAATTAAATGAATTGCATTAAAATATATTTCATTTTTAAAGTTAATAGAGTTTCAACAAAAATATTCTTCAAATAAACAAAAACACTATCTTACCAATGTGCATTTTATAGATTCATGTCATATATTTCTAATTTTTTCTATAGATTTTTGTAATGAATTTCGTTTAAAATTTATTGTCTTTTATTAAAATTTATAAAAAAAATATTAAATCTCGATAAAAAAGTCATTGCATTAAAACAAAAATATAAAATACTAATAAATAAGTTAAATCAATTTTTTGTTATATTCATCAGTTTATTTAAAATTTACATAAATCTCCATGGAAGGGTGAGAGTTATATCAATTGAAATTTATTGAATTTTATTAATGGAACTTTTAAGGGACATAACATTTTGATGACTGATTTAATAATCTAAAGCTGGGTGAAGCAGATTTATCGTTTGCAAAAAAATCACGATTACAATCATTATTTAAATCAAGTGATTTTAAAGAAAAAAATAATTCAAATAAAAATTTTAAATTTTTTGTTAACAATTGTTAAAAAATTCTTCAACAATAACAAAAAATTATATTGCCATTAAAAATTACAAACAATTTCATTAAAAAAAAAACTGTTGATTTTTTAATACAAATCAGGATTTGATTTTTTGAAATCATAATTTTTATCCATTCTGACAATAAATGTGATGAAATCGTCCAATTCTTACAAATTAAATAGCTATTCATAATTTACGTTAAATAAAAATTCGTGAGCCACGCCACAAATTTGTGGTCTTGATAACAGTTTGGGCGCGTACCTTCTTATCAAGATATACAAATAGGGCAAGGCGCAACAAATTAAAAAAAAATTGTGGCGTGGCACACCTCTTTCTATCAAAGGTAATAATATTTGTCGTGGCACACTTCCACCTTATCAATTTTTTACTATGGAAAATATGTAAATTCGTTATCTTAGAAAGGAAAAGATGCGCCACGCTTCAAGTTGTTATTTTGAAGAAACGAAGTACATCAGATTTGTTTCTCTGGAATAGACGCAAAAAGTTGTTTTCTTGAAGATAACAGTTTGTGGCGTGGTGCACCACTTCATTTCAATATAAGTAATTATGGTATGGCGCACCCCTCAATTTCCAAAAATACAATTTCAGGCGGGGCTCCCCTTCTCTTTTCCAAGATTACAAAATGTGACGTTGCGCACTTCCTCCTTACCATTGTATCTTGGAAATAATCATAATAATAAATATACCACAAATCGATATCTTAGCAATGAAGAGGAGCGCTACGCCACAAGGTGTTATCATGAAGATAGAGCTATATCATTATTCGTGATCTTAAATAGGAAGAGGTACGGTACACCATAAATTGTTATCTTGCAAAGGAGGAAGTGTGCTTCGCCACAATCTATTCAGAGAGCTATAACAGAATTTTTTTATCTCAAAAAGCAATGTGTGCGCCACGTTACAAGTTGTTATCTTCAAAGAAAGAATGCTCCGCGCCACATGTTGTTGTCTTAAAACAAATTTTAAAACTCCAATTAGTCTAGCAACCAAAAATTTGCTAATGCATCTTTCTTTTCATTGAACATTGGACATTGGATAAAATAAATGATTATAAATAAATATGTTTCAGTATAAACTATGAATGTTGAGTGCTGTTTGTTAAGGCATATTTTTGCATATTTCATAGATAAGCAGAATTGCATGTTTAAAGCGCATATTTTGCCTATTTTTCATATTTTCATGGTATATTTATACGAGTTCAATAAAATAAAAGTGTGCATAGAAGATTTCACCGAACCACAAAAAAATCGTGTTCCAGAGAAGAGACCTATATATGTTTTCCCGCTGAACCCAATGTCGTGGCCCATCACTCTTTAATTTTGACATAACCTCAAAAAATAGCCAAAAATTACCTGATTTTCGAAAAAGAAGTTAATTAAATTTTAGAATTAAAAAAAAAATAAAGGAATACCTACGTTTATAAAACTTTCTCCAAATAAAGTAAAATACAATGTTTTAGATTGAGAACTTTACAACGAGAATGGCAGAGATTAATGAAGTTAATTATCCCAATGTTTCGTTTGTTTTATGGATTAAAAGCTACATTTTCTAGGGACAATTTTCCTGACTATTCAATCACCTGTCATTTTTCAAATATTAACCAATAAAATAGCAGGAATTTACTTTCGTATCCTAGCAACAGCAAATTCCAGCGACAATTCCTTCACATGTTTTTTTGGCCCTGGCGAAAATTGAGAGGGTGATAGGCCAATTATGACCACGGGATTGGATTTAGCGGAAAAAATAGATGGGAGTACATAGATTTTATTTATCTGGAACACGACTAAATGTTTTTGGGTTTATGTTTTCTATACACAAAAGTGTTCTTTAATCGAACAAAGTTCTTTTGTTTTAGTATCAATAATTTCTCAACAAATTATGATGATTCCTATCGTTTTTCAATTATTTCTAAAAAAAACTCATTCACTTTCAAAAATGTTCACCAGTTTTCGATTATTTTAAAGTAATTTTGATTGATTTGTGGATGATTTTCAACATTTTTGGTTCATTGTTAATGTTTTCTTATCAAATTTTGATAATTTCTATAGTTTTTCAATTATTCCTCAAAAAATGTCAATGACTTTTATAAAATTTTACCTATTTTGGATATTTTTTCGATGATTTTCAACCATTTTTGTTAGAATTCAACGATGTTTCAACAAATTTTTATTATTTTCATAATATACCAATTACTTTTTTTTAAGATTTAGAACAAATTTCATTGCTGTTTTTTTATTATTTTTGTTTTGTTTCAACTATTTCTCGATAACATTTGTTGATTTTAAAGTATTACTAATGATTTTCCAGATATTTTCAGTAGTTTTTTATTCATCTTAAGCGTTTTTTTTTAATTCAATTACATTGTTTCAATATTTTTTTAAGAAGTCAACTTATATCAAACATTCTTTTTTATTTATTTTTTAATGATTTTCGGCTTTATTTGGAATGATTTCTCAATAAATCAATACATTTCAACGCTCTTCAATGATTCTTTTTTATTTTCAATAATTTGGCAATGAATTTGAATTATTTTCATCACCTTTCAATTTTTTGACGTATTTTTTTAACAAATTTCACTTTTATTTTTTTTTTATTTCAATATTTTTTTATCATCTTATTGTTTTGCAATATTCTTTCAGGCATTCATTGTTTTTTTAAGATTTTCAATATATTTCCAATGACATTTTAACAATTTTCATTGATTTTGAATGAGTTTATTATTTAATATCTTTTTCCTTTAATAATTTCAATTTTTTTATTTTTTTTTATAATCGTTGAAAAATGTCCTTTTTTTAAATAATTTTTTGGGCGGTTTTTAATTATTTTTCACAATATCTTAACAAAACTAGTTAATTTTTATGTATTTTCAATGTTTTTATAACAAATTTCGATCATATTCTTAATTTTTAAATTGTCTGTGATATTTATCTCAGGATTATTCGATAATTTTGCAACGATTTTCAACAATATTTGATTTGGAGAGAGGGAGAAAAATATCTTTATTTTGTAATACCAAAAGCGCTATCGACCTTAGGTCTTTTTGCCCTTATATACATATATATATAAAGTGTATAAAAAAAATACAAACAAAATCAAACAAAAAAGCGCGTTTCACTCATCATATTTGATAGAATAAAAAGTTATTAATTTTTAATGTTTTTTCAATACATTTTCTTTCTATTTATAATATATTTTCACTTATAAAAATAAATTTGACTTCCAAATAGTAAATATAGTTTATATTATTATGAAACATTGTTTCTAGATAAATAAGAGCATATTTTTCGTTTGTAGAGCATATTCTATATTTTACAGCATATATTTGTTTTTATAGGGCATTTTTTTAAATAATTATCTAAATTTATTTTATAACTTCTAAAAATGCTATTTTAGTTCATCTTATATTGACCGTCGACAATGATATTTTAATACTAATACTATCAGCATTTAATTTCTTAAAACATTTTCTTTTTTGAGATTAGATTTTAACACTTTAAGTTAAAATTATATTGTAATTTTGTTCAATTATACAAGCATTTATGAACACAAAATTGCGACTGCAGATTCGACTAGCCCGAGCGGGGCGAAGCACATCGCAATATTGCATTCTAGCAACACTGATATTTAATTGTGTGCTATTTTCACATTAACAGTAATAACACTGATAATGGCAATAAACAATTAATCAAATGTATATCTATATTTAATTATTCCGTAATGCCGTCAACAAGGTTACAATTGCTCTGTGGATAGCCAACATCCGGTAACAGATAGGCACGCTAAGAAGAAGAAGATATCTATATGTTTATCATGGTTTGATTTTTATCTACCCTCTTTGTAAACATTCCTGTACAATGCTTTCAATGTAATAATTAATTGCTCTCAATAATATTGAATAATTGACAATAATACAAATTATAAACAAGTATAGAATAATCATGTTATTACTGCGAGTGACGATAAATATTTGCTTTAGAAAATGAAATTTACTTAAAGGACTATCGACCCTCGCTCCTCCCCCAAATGTTCCTTCGCGCCCCCAATAATATTAATATTAATCACAATATGAATAATTAATGCAACTCCCAAGCTAGGATTATATCAATATTTAGGTTCCGGCAGTTGTGATTAAACATAATTTCAAATTTCACCCCTATTAGCACATTATGCGTATATTTAAGGAAATTCCCCATTTCACATTCATGATAGAAAATTTAGTAACAGAATGCTCATAACAGAATACGTAGGAACTTATTTGCTTGGTTAACTCAATTTTTCAACAAATAAGGAAGTTCTTATGCAATGATTATCTTCTAAACCCTTTATATCAGACCTCCAAACTGTGTGCGGCGACACATTAGTGCAAATGTAATTCAATAAAAACGATTGAAATGATTGAAAAAACAATTAAAATTATTTAATTTTTTAATAAAATTTCTTAAAAAATATTTGAAAATCGATTTTTTTTACGCCTGTGCATGCATTCACCACCCCGCTACTCCAGCGGACATGAATTGGCGTAGCGAGGATGGTGGATGCATGCGCAGAGGAAAAAATGTTTGTGCTGCATCGACTCGGAGCAGCGGGAATTGTGAATTTGCATGCAGAGGGGATATTGCTATTATTTTTAGATTATGTCATCTATTTGGTGGTGGTTCGTATAATACGTAAGTACCTGAAAATCATTAATAATAGTTTTGTTTTAATTTCATTTAAATAGTTTGAAAATAATAAAAAATCAATTAATTATTATTATTTTATAGTATTTAAAAAAAATCGAAACAAATCAATGAAATTTTTAGTGAAAATACTTTAAAATCTTTGCAAAAATATGTTTTTTTAGAAATCTTTGGAAAACAATGAAAGATATTAAAATTTCTTAGAAGTCATTAAAAACAAATAAAATTCATTAAATTTGTAGAAAATCCTTTGAATTTTTTGAAAAATTAACAAAATTTCCTTAAAAAACTATGAAAACTCAATTTTTTTAGATGTTTAAATATTATTATATTAATATAGACATAATTGAAAAAACGAAAATTCATAAAATGAGATTTTATAAACTTTTGTTGTTGTTCCTTAATTAATTAAAAAACAAATAATATCTTTGGGCATTTTTAAAGTGTTATTTTTATTGTTCCGTTGCCAGAAAAATTCGTAACGAAAATTTTGAATTTTCTTAAAAATCGTTTATATATCACTGTTTGTTAACAAATTTTAACGAAATTTGTTTTTATTTTATTTACATAAATTTACTCAAATTTCATTTGATTTTCGTAAAACTTATTGGAACTCTTTTGAGAGATATTGTTTAATTTCATTTTTTTTTTTGTAAAATTTAATTAAAAGCTTGAAAGAAATGCAGAAATTTTATTGAATTTTCTAGAAATTCGAGCAGATTTTCTAGAAATTTCATTATAATCTTTAAAAAAATCAAAGAAATTTTGTGAAATTTTATCTTTGAGAAACTGTTGAAAAATCAATTAAATTTAAACAAAAAATCTCTGAGAAGCATTCAAGCCTACGCAAATTCATTAAACTCTTTCATAAATTAAAGAACATTTATTTAAAAAAAATCAAAGCAAATTAATGAGAGTTTTCGAAAATTCATTGAAGTAATTAACTTTTTTGAAAAATAGTTGAAATCTTTTAAATAACATATTTTTATAATACGTAAAAGACTTTTGAAGACATACGACCAGAATATGGCGCTGCATGACTGTGAAAAATGGTGTCATGTCATAGGCAGACAGAAAAACAAAATTTTAATCTTTTGAGATATGGTGGTACAGACGTATATTGAGAACATGATGGGTGTACAAGGCTAGCAATGAGGAAGTTTTATACAGTATTAACGAACACAGAAGTATTTAAGACTACAAGAGACAGAGGATTGGTAGAACACATATTAAGACACGAGACGTGGGTGCGTGATATATTAGAGGGAGAGACTGATGTAATATGAGGCAGATGTAGACCTAGTTTAGAATTACTGTTTTCATAGATAATGAAGTGTTGTAGTTTTAGGGCGATGACTAGATTGTCGCAAGACTGACGAGACGATTTTTTTATTATTCTTTGAAATAGTTGAGCTAATGAAATGTGAATATAATTAATCTATTTATTGAATAATTTATTAAATTTTTTTTTATAAAATTGTTAAAAGTGTTTCGAAAATTTTGAATAACCAATTAAAAACCTTAACCTATTACATTATATCATTAAACATTATCAGTCAGATATTATTTTATCGCTGAATTTACCTTAAACAAAATGTTAATAAACTTTCAAGATTTTTTTTAATATTATAATTTTCATTAAACTTTATTGCAATCTTATGATATTTATTAAATTTTGATGAAATTTCATGTAATTTGTATAAAAATCACTGCATTTTTATTAAATTTAAATAAATTTCATACAATCCTGAATTTTTGATAAATTTTAATAAAATAAGCTTAAAATCGTTGAATTTTCATACAATATTATTAAATTTGTATTAAAATGTTTAGTTTTTGCAAAATTTGAGTGATTTTCTTGTGTTCTAATATGCTATCTCAGGGCCCCATTTTTATTTTAGCCTAGTGGCTCCTGAAATATAAATCCGGCACTGTACACATACTAATTGAAAAATAATTAATGAAATCCAAATTCACATTCAACAATGAAAATTACTTAATAAACTGCTTTGCAGCCTTACCCTATACGAAAAAGAAAATCCATTTATAGCACACACAAAACACAATGGAAAACCACCCCCGCGCATTAAAAATGAATTTCCCAGCACATACATACACACACATTCGACCTGTTTTTTTGCTTTCTTCTCCTTACATAATTAACACCCCGCTTCACCAAGCTGAAGTACATATTATCCGCAAACAAAATAAAAAGCCAGCCATACAAACAAGTCGATACTAATCCATAGACATTCCAAAATGCATTTTTAAAGCGATCAACAAGTAAAGACGTGCGGGCACGCCGGATGGCGCCCCCCCATTCACGCTCAATAATCCCTAGGACTTACTTGCTAGTACGGGTGGGTTACTCCTTTGTATCCTCTATTTTATATTTTGTATACTTAAAACGAATATTATTATTTTTGTATTATATTTTACATAATCCTAGTTGATTTAGTTGGTTGTGTGCTTTTTATAAATTAAATTGATATTAATTTATTTATTTTAATATTATGGAGAGAGAGAATAGAGGTACGTTTTATTTTTTTTTATGATTTTTTTAGTTGCGGGGGAATCACATCGTCCAGTCAAAGAAGCAGCAGCTAGGGGCTGGGGGGTCGCACATCACTGTCACAACACCCGCACAGAGTCCTGGCAACTCGGCACTGAGTCACAACGGAGGCGGCTATCGACCACGCCGTCGCGGCCGCCCTCGGTGCCTCGTAGGACTATAGCGGGTATATGGGGGGGCCGTATTGGGCGGCGTGTGCAAGATAAAGAGAGGATAGCGGGTTTTTCGGGGGGTGCGCGAGCAGGGAGAACGCGGAAAACGCGCGCCGCCACACAAACATGGGGGGCTGCTATACAACAATGTAACAACAATGATGTGGCTCATTATTCCGGAAAATGTTTTACGTGCGTCTCGAATTGTTTTATTCAAATCTAAGATTTCTTAACTTTCTCTCAAGGATGAGTAATATTTTTAAGATTCTCATGAAATGATTCGATATTCTTTAATATTTCTGGAAAATCATTGAAGATTTTTTTTTTTTAATTTATGAAAAATCATTTAACATTAAAAGTTTTTCATGATTTTTAAAGAAATCTGTAAAACCATTCATAACTTTTTATTACATTATCATACAATAGACAATGTATTGTAATCGAGAAAAAAAAAGTTTTTCCAAAATTGATGAAAATACAACTTTTGGGGTCCCCTGAACACGTTTTGACTATTTACAAAAAATGTCTGTGTGTATGTGTGTATGTATGTGTACGGATTTTTTATGTTGCGCGTTTTCTCAAAAACTATTCCAAATTCATGAACGAAAATGCACCTATGGTCATTATTTGAGAGCAAAAAGAGCTGAAAAGCTTTTGGTTGAAATTCTTCCAAAGTATCCAGTACTTTACCTGAAGAGAAAAACGTATTTTTTAGATATACTACCTTTTATAGCAATTTTTATGAAATCTTAATTTGGGATAAATTAAAGATATATTTATT
>JARJED010181697.1:0-10231 GCA_030264515.1 Sepedophilus sp. GC000190 | reverse complement strand
GTAAATAGTCAAAACGTGTTCAGGAGACCCCAAAAGGTGCATTTCCATCAATTTTTGAAAAACTTTTTTTTTCACGAAACCAATACCTTATCATACTCTCGTATGATAATGTAAAAAATAAGTTAGTGGTCTCTATATTAAATTTGTAAATTAAAACTTTATCTGCATATTAAGCTTTACTGAATTGACCTGTATGTATGTATCTAACATACAAATAAACTAAGTACAAATGCGCAAAATCTGCTTATGTTTGTTATTTCAATGGCTGAAATCAAATTTGTAACTAAAAATTAAAAAAAAAAACGACATAATTATTTTTTATCTCTAATAATAATTCTTACTAACCAAATAAAGTATCATTCAGACAATATTTTTTATTGAAATTGACTTGACAAAAAGTTTGTTAGATTAGTTATAAATCACCTTGTATATATTATGTATATGCATATTAAAATATTGATATTTTTGCAAATAAGTTTGACAAATAACAGACAGCACATTCCTACTCGTGGGAGTCTCAATTAGGGAATATTTTTAAATTAACACACACATATATTTAATTTTGGCATGCAACGCATAAATCATTTTGACATCTGACATCTTACATAATTATACAATAAAACTACACAAAAGTAATGTTTCACAATATATGTCAGCATATTTAACACATTGGATTTGGCATGAGCTGGTGCCAAGGCGAATTTTCAATCAGGTTTTATAATCTTTTTTTTTTCTGCATTTGCAAATTTAATTATGCAGAGACATGTTTACAATGAAAAATTTAACTCTCAGTTTCATTAACCAATTATGCTATTTTAAAAATCAAACTTCATAATTAAACTCTCTATTATAAATGTATTTTGAACGTTATGAACGAATGCAAAAGTTTTAATTAGATATAATTTTGTAACCAGTTGTGGAGCTTATGTGCAATAGTGGTGAAAACAATGTTAGACAGTTTCACAGGAAGCTTTGGTGTAAGAAATATTTTTCGATACAATATGTTAATAAAGCAACAGTAAATATTTTAAATGCAGATAATAAATTAAAATTAAAATCTTAATAAATATAGTGTTTTTTACCGAAACGTTAGTATTATGTTTTGTTTTGAATACAATATAATCACCAACTTGTCTGATTAAGCCGTTTAATCCACCTACACTAACACTTACACCAGACGTAATAAACAAGATCCAAAATTAATAAATATAGGTTCACAATGATCTCAAGTTTTAAACATTTAATCATTTAATTTTGTCAAAATTGGTTGACTTTTTTCGCGTTTTAACAATTTTTATAACCCATCACTAAAAAATAATAAAATTGAAAGATTTTTATAGAAATTTAACATCTTGTGTAAAGTTCATTAAAACTTAGCAGTTTATACAAAACATTTTTTCAACAATATTTAAATATTTCTACACGTATTTATTAAGAATTTACAAAAAATAGCATCTAATTATTTTTAAATCAATTCAACGAAATTTCTTTAAAATAATTGAAAAAAAGTTCTATAGCTCAATGACATTTTCATTAAGTTCAATTAAATCATATCATATTAAATTAGATCAAATTTAATCAACACTTAATTTTTTTATTTGTATAAATCTTTTCTACTATCTCAAAAAATGTAAAGAATTTAATGGAACTCCAACTAATATAGTCATATTTCATATTGTATTTTATTTTTTCGTATTAATTCAAAGTTTGCCCATAATCATGCACATATCAACTTGAACTACATAATATCGTGTCTGACCGAAAGTGCATGTTCTCTTCTAGTTGAATGCTCCTAAATTATACATCAAAGTTTACATGTTAACACTATTATAAATCCAGAGAGTATGTTTCGTTAGACTGCCACACTCTAAACTTCATTCGTTTTATCAATTAAATTAATATTTAATGAACAATATTACAACTACAATTAATGTTAGTTGCGATACTTCCCCTTTCCTATTAAATTATTTATAATATTTTATTTTAATAAATAAAAATAGAAATTAATGTAGTTATTATTAAATTATATAAGTAATAATGTATTGCATTGCGATACCTATTCAGAATTCAAGTACAAAATATAAGATTCATATCACACTTGGTGGAATTTTTAAATTAAAATCTTATGAATAATTGAATAAATATAAAATATCATTAATAAATTTACATTTTTACAGCCAATATATTCACCAAACTGCAAATTTATACTTACATAGGTCATTTCCATTTCAATTGCAATCACGATTATGCAATTTGGGATTACATTCATCAGTTTAATTTATTTATGCGAATGTGCATCGTGAAAATTTTATTTTCACGTAATTTTAAAATAAATTACCATCATTATACAAATTATGTTATATAATATTTGATAACTTCTATTCATATTTATTTAAACAAAAATAGGAAATAAAATACGATGTTTTAATAATAATTAGCTATTTTCAGTTCACAAGTTTGTTGATTTTTTATGGAAAAATGTTAATCTGATAAAATTAAATTAGAAATTAAAATACTTAATTTACAGATTCAATACAAACTTTGACGACAATTGTTGTCATTAAAATGTTAAATCTTCAAATTGTAATTTTAACAATTTACACAAAAATACAGGTAACTTTGTAAATATACATACTTATTCTATTTTCTACGTTTAACAGAACTACTAATTTTGGTTCATAGCAGGTATTTAATTATATTCTTACCTATATGTATATTATATGTATGCTATTATATGCAGATATTTCATAGAATATTAGACATAGGGATAATACTCTGACCAATCGCGTAACCGAGTGAGCGTCCCCTCACATTCTACCCAATGTAAGCTTCCCTGTATCGTATTTTCATTGGGAGCTACGTGTGAGGATGCTCCACTCGATTGCGCGATTGGTCCAAATATTATCCCTATGTCTAATATTCTATGAAAGATTGCTATATATCGATTTGAAATATTTTAATTCACAGTAATTTATGATAAAATTAAATTCAAGAAAATGTCTATACAATTTTGTTTTCTTGTCATAGGCAATTATGAATATTTAGAATATATAATTTTATTTTACTTATGGAAAATATTAATTACAATCAGGGCGGAGCAAATTTAAACAATTTTATTTAATTGATGATTTAGAAAAAAATCATATAAAAATTCTAAATGTTTTCTTAATAATTCGTCAAAATTCTTAATAAATTTGATCAAAATTCAGTTTTAAAATAAAATATTAGTATTTTCATGAAATAATTGAGATAACTCATCAAATTTGTACAAAATTTCACAATATCTCATAAATTGCTTCGAAATTTTCTAAATTATTTCAAAATATTTTAAAAAATAATTCAATTATGATATAGCTTCAAAATGTGTATAAAATTACATTCGTACTATATGAACTTTTTGCATATTCTCATCAAAAATTATAAACAAATTCGATTTTTTTATATAAATCATAATTTGTTTTTTTTTTTCATCGTGAATTTTATCCATCCTGACAATAAATGTGATGAAATATCTAGAAAAGAAGGAAAAACTACGGCACGCCACAAATTGGGGGTTTCGGAATTAGCCCGAAACGAGAAGGTAGATTTTACAAACATCGGAATTCGTCCGTGTTTATTACATACCCCTTGCATAATTCGTAGAGGGGAGTCACTTATTAAGTATTCAATAAATTTTATTTTTGTTTAAGTAATTAGGATTAGGTTTAAGGGATTTAATTTGTATCCCTACTCGTAGGTATTTATCTATAAGGAATATATATATATATATGTAGTTTCTGAAATAATTTATATCAGTGCAGTTTATATTTGTACAGGTGACTAATATTTTTTTTTAATTCATTGATTTTGCCAAAATTTCTGTTTTCTTTGTAAAAATATTACAATAATTTTTATAAAGAAAACATAAATTTTGGCAAAATCAATGAATTAAAAAAAATATTAGTCACCTGTACAAATATAAACTGCACTAATATAAATTATTTCAGAAACTACATATATATTACATATAGATAAATACGAGTAGGGATACAAATTAAATCCCTTAAACCTAATCCTAATTACTTAAATGAAAATAAAATTTATTGAATGCTTAATAAGTGACTCCCCTCTACGAATTATGTAATGGGTATGTAATAAACACGGACGAATTCCGATGTTTGTAAAATAAAATGTGCTTAACTTAACGCTAGTGATGTGAAAAAGTCCGCAGCTTTTGCAGCTACAAAAAGCATCACCCTAAGATTATACTAATTGCAGTCACACAGCATCGACGGGGTGCATCGGACGAATTTGGAACAAACATTGGAAGGCAACAGAGATAAAATTTAATTTTCGGACGAATTCCGAAGCGTCCCACAAATTGTTGCCTTGAAGATGTGCACCACCTCTTTTCTAAAAGAACTACTAGTGGCCAGATTTCAGAAACTTGTGGTGCAAACTCATCACCGATGAAACGCTCAAGAGCGCAACTAAACAATAGCATTTAACCAAAATTGAAATGAATCTTTTGAACTAAATTTAGTTTTCTCAGTTTTAGCTTATACCGATCAATTGCAATTTTTTTTAAATATCCAACATTTTCTAAAAGATACATATTTCTGGCATTTTTTAGTATTATAGATCTTAGAAATATTGACATTTTGAGTTTCTTAAAAACCATTGATTTAAAAAATGCATTTTTTTCAAATTTCATAAATCCTGAAGAAAATGCGGATTTTTTTTTAGAAATTAAATTATTTTTGTTACAATTTCTATATATAAAGAATTTGGAAATCACCTGATTTTAGGAAACTATAAGAAAGTCTCGTCGTTTTTGGAATACAGTTGAATCTTTTTTTTTTTTAGAAAATCTTCAAAAATGCATGATTTTTAGAGAAATTGTTTAAAACATTTATATTTTAGAAATGTATATTTTTAAGTTATTTTTTAAATGACTAACAAAATCGTTTAAATTTTAAGAACTTTCAAATGATGATTTAAAAAAATACTTCTTTTTTTCTGAATTCTGATTTTGAATAAAAAATTCAAAGTTCAAAACAAAATGAGAAATTTTAAACATCACTTGATTTTTGGAAAATTTTCAACAAAAAATATATTGTTTAGTAAATTTTAGAAAATCACATGCTTTTTTAAATGTTCGTATTTGAAAATTCATTGATATTATAGAAAAAATATTAGAAAGACTTTTCAGATATTTTTTGGTGAAAATCTTAATTTTGTTGGAAATTAAAAAAAAAAATAGAATTTCTGGAAAAATCATAATATATTTTTTGTTTGTTTTAAAATTATTTGATTTTGTTAAGTGCATTTTAAGAATATATTTATTTTTCAATTTTAGGTTTTAATTTGATGAAAAATAAAACAAAAACCTGTTTTTTTTAATTGTTAAAAATGGCTAATACTTTTTTTTTTTACAAAATTGTTAAAACATTTATTTTGTTGTATAAAAGATGCACATTTTCTTTAGGTTTTTAGTTTTTAAAAAAATAATAACTTCCCTCTACTCCCTCCCCCTAATTTCTCCTCTGCTTTCCTCTCCCTTTGTCCTTTTCTTTTGCTTATCTCCTCTTCTCTGGGTTTTTAATCACCTCTATTTTCCTACCATCTTTATTCATCCAATCCTTTATATTCCAAAACCCCTTTTTCCATTCAACCTTTACTTCCTTACATGCCCCCGCTAAGTGCTCCCATGTGTCTCTCTTTTTCCCATAGTGCGCATCTCATATAATCCACCCCATCCAAGTTTATCTTCCTCTCTCTTCCGTCTAAAATCTCGCCCTCGTTGACTCCCTTTTCCCCTCTCTATCCCCTTTCTTTCCTAAGTACTTCGGAACTCTTTCGAAAACTTGCCATTCTTTACATCTGTTATTACATCCACTATCTCTTATCTTCCCTTGGTTTTCTTGTTTTTTCTGCTTCTTGTAATATATCTTTAATTAGTCTTTCTGCACGCTCCCTCACTTCCTTCTCTCTCTAAAAACCTCTCTCGACCATCCCGCCTTTTCATATATCATTTTTATCAATTTGTTCCACTCTTCCTCACACCTCCACCTCTCTCCCCTCATGCTACCACACTACACACCTCCTTTACTAGCCTTTTGTCATCTAGATTTTCTAATATACCTTCATATTTTATTACTCTCTCTTTTGATATCCACCCTAGTTCCATTGTATTTTATTCTTGTAAAACGATATATACTGGTGTTGCATTGAAAATTGCATTCATACTCTCCTTCCTTTTTAACTTCCATTCACTCATTCTTACTTCTTCCTAAACCCTCCCTGCGTTTTTACAAGGATGCTTTTCTTTCCACCTCTTCTTCCATTATTTCTCTCACCAATTCCATGTCTATTTTGTATCTCTCTTCCTTCTTGCTGCAGCCTGCCTTGTATATTGTTATCACAACTCCTTCTTTGCATTCGTCCGGTATTGCTTCTACTCTGTTCCATATCTTGTGTATAAACTTCAAAAATTTACTTCTTCCTCCGTCTGGTACTCTTTCCATACCTTTGCTTTAATACTTGGCGACTTGTCACACTTCATCTGTTCCAAAACTTTACATTACTCTCCTTCCCTTAACGGAACCATTTCTCTCTTCAACTCATCCTGTTCCTATTCCTCTTCTTCACCACTATCTCTTCTGCATTCTTCTCCCGTTCTTCTAACACTAAATCAAATTCTGCCCCGCTTTTTCTACTTCAGCATCTTCCATAACTCCTTCCCTTCATTACATTTTCTTAGTTCTTCTACTCTTCCATTAACCTATTGTTTTTCTTTTCATGCAGCAAGCTTCTTCCATTTTCTCTTTAAAATAAATTAGGGAGAAAATCGCTTGATTTTTAGTAATTTTTAATGTCGGTTAAAGAAAAGTTCAAAATTACTTATTTTTTTGTAAGTAAATAAAAAATGTGAATTATTTGGTCGATTTTGTTATTAAAATATCTAACTATTTTGTAAAATTACTTGATTTGTGGATAAGTAAAAAATCCTCGATTAAAAAAAAAATGAAAATTCCTTATTTTTTTATTGCTTTCCAAAATTCTTGTTCTTTTTTGTAAATTTTTGAAAATCACTTGATTTTGTGGACAAATATTAAAAATCACTTTATTTTGAGGAGTAGTGTTAAAAATCTTTGATTTTATTTAGAAAATTGTTAAAAATCGATCAATTTATTTTTTAATTTGGTAAATTTCTCTTGTTGGAGGAAATTGTGATGTGTTTTTTTGTTTAATTTCTGTTAACATTTTTGTAAATTACTTGAATGGACGTTTTTAAAAATTTCCATAAAAAAATGTTTCATTTCATTAAGACATAATTTACTAATAATATTATTTCTGTTTCAGGTGAGTAATCCTCTATACAATTCTTCAACGTTTGGGTAATTACGGACGCAGTCGGTGAGCTTTCAATTCAATTACTATTACGAGTCATTTCATTTCTACTATATAAACATTTTATTTATTTAAAACCTTGACCCTACCACTCGTGCAATCAATACGCCTTTGGCGAATAATATACATTTATTCCGTTCGTGACAATAACGATTTTCGGGAAAACATGTAAAAAAATATATATCAAATGTACAAAACTTAATTGCCGCCATGGCGAAACGAAAAAAAAAGTGCAATTATAGAATCCTTGAACTCTGTACGAACAGGCGATGATATTAAGTAACAAATAGAATCCCAATTTGTACCGGGCGTGAATGAGTATGTCGTGGTTACGAATAACAATCTTCAAAAGTGAATATGAAATTATTCACGAGCACGTTCCCGAGGCGTTGAGAGTTTATAAACGGAATTTATTTTTTCGTCAAATTAATTAACATCATGGCAACATCACACACGATCGAGAAGGAACAGGAGAAATCGGTACATGACATGAATGGAGCTTGCGGAAATATGATATAGTGATATGTTGTTGTGGAAGGTATAATTAATGATTGTGTTATGGTAATTTAAATAACTAACTAAATAAGCAAGTGTGATTATATGCTTTGTAATGATGTAATTGTATGGGATATATAATTTAAATAAAAAAATGTGTTGGGCAAATAATAATAATAATAATATGGTGCTAATTAAAATGGCAATTAGTAATTTATTTATATAAAATTTCTTTGATGGTAAAATTAGGAACCGTTACTAGAAAGTATCAAATATGAGGACAATTTACACAAACAAATAAAATAATTTCACAAACATAGTTAATAATATGTATAAGTAATTTATGCATATGGCTATTCATCCATTATAAAGGAATTATGTTGCATATATTATGTATTTAGTATTAGTCACTATTTGGTTTATAATTATTATTACTACATTGTTTAGTTTCAAGCTCTCGAACACACGTTTCAACAATAATTAGTAACTAGTTTAAATTACAACACTTTCGTTAATTGTAAAATTGGTGTAAAGAGCACAATTTAGTATTTAACTTAATTTGTACAATATTAAGAACAACAAAAATATTGTTAATTCCCAATATTGTTAATTGTTATTGTTAATTCCCAATATTCGCATCAATGATTAAATTAATAATGAATAGAGTTAGGATAGTTAAGCATTTACTAGTTGCTTACCTACTATTTTTGATGTTTACTGGTTTTTGCTACTTTAGCTAATTTCTTTTTTTTATTTTGCTTAATTAGCTCTTTTTTGCATTTATTGCGTAAAAAATAAAGTGTATATAAATTATTGTTTTCGATTAATCATCAAATTTTATCAAAATTCTTAAAATTTTGTAAAACTCTAATAAAATGTCTGTAAATTTTGATGAATTTTTAACACTTCATTAATTTTGTAGGAAATGTTACCAACATTAATGATTTTATATTGAACTTTTGCATTTTTTTAATCGAATTTGACATTTTTTCGTCAATCTTACATAAAAATGAATGACTGAATTAAATGTTGATGAATGTTCAACAAATATCTTGAAATTTTCGATTTAATCTAAAAGAATTCCATATTCGTGAAATTGCAAATAATTTTAAAGAACTTTGATGGTTTTAAATTATTTTTTCTCAAATTCATTGAATTTTACCAAAATTCAATAATTTTTTTATTAAAATTCTATGAAATTGCTATATGTAGTTCGACAAAAATTATAAATTAAAATGCAAATCAAAAATTTATTTCTCAGAAGGAATTCGAACCCTCGATCTCCAGCTTTGGCCGCTGCTACTCTACTGCTGAATTATCGAGACTCTTCTTATCCCCAGAGACAGATTTTTTTTATCTACATTACAACTCTCATGCACATGTTCTTTTGTCATCCTCAACTTTCATCTTCATTCGAAGATTGAAAGAAGATTTTCGTGTATTCAAAAAAGCAGTAGTTAAGCTTTTAGTTTCTACCAATTTAAAAGAATGTGAATCTTCAAGATTTTTCATTGTATTTTAAGAATCTGTCATGAATTTTCGAAAATTTTCATGGGCATACAAAATGTTTTCCATTGATTTTTCAATTTCAGTTCTATTTTTTTTTCCAAAAATTTTCCAGTATTTTCAAAGATTTCAATCGGTTGTTTCAATTGGTTTTCTTGATTTTTTACCAAAGATTTTCAGCAGTTCATGAGTTTATTCAGAATTTTAATTAATTGCAATTGAGGTTTCAAAAACTTCTTCAAAAATCAATGTTATTCATCAAAATTTATCACAATTTTAGGAAATTTATTGAAATTCCATTAAATTTTGTCAGAATTATGCAAAATTCAATAAAATTTCAAAAGAATTCAGCTGTACTGATAAAAATACAATAAACAATCAAAATTTCATCAAAATTGCGCAAAATCAGCAAAATATAATAAAATTTCATAAAAAAATAAGAGGACATTTTATTATAGTACTATAACTTTGTAAATAATAGTATATGTTACATAGAACGCTTTTTTATGTTTCGCTTAATGTTATGTAATATCGGCTGACGCATTGGCTATAACCTAAGCTTAACTCAAAAATCTGATGTGGCCATCCACATGACATTATCATACGTATCTCAAAAATGGCTCAATATTTTTTGATCAAACTTGCCACATATATTACAATTAAATAGACAATTCATTTAATCTTAATAAGTTTTTCTGAAAAATGTCTCTAAACGGTAGTTTTCCTGAACAGGTACCCAAATCTCTGCAGGTAAAGTACTTGATGGTCTAAATGAATTTGAACCAAAAGCTTTTCAACTTCTTTCCCCATGAAATAATGCCTACATGCAAAATTTAAT
>JARJED010181162.1:0-11270 GCA_030264515.1 Sepedophilus sp. GC000190 | reverse complement strand
GGCAATAGCTGGAGGTCGGGGGTTCGAATCCTCTTGGAGACATTATTTTTTTATTTGCATTTAATTCATTTCTCTGTAGGTAACTACGTAAATTATTATACATGTAAATTTCACTGTGCCGGATAACATACGGCGTCGAAATTATCCAAATATAAAATTAATTCGTTTAGATTTTATATATCAAAAAATATTTAAGTTGATTTCTTGCACTGAAATTAAAAAAAATCGAAAAAATATTTAGAATTAAAATTTTACCAATTTTATAATTTTGCGTTAAAACTACGTATATTTAGTATATTATCATACAGTTTCAAATAAAAATGTTGATGTGTTTTAATTTTATAGCGACAATCAATGATGCAAGGCTTTTATTAATGCAAATGGCTAAACTACATTTCAAAAATATGAAAATAATATTTACAGCTAAAATTTTACAAATTCTATAATTTTGCATTAACACTAAATGCATTCAGTATAATATACTACATTTTTGTTTAATAATTTTTTTTTTTATTCTATGCACAAAATTGCAGACATGGTGATTTTAGTGCAAATTCTAATATTAAACTAAAATTTAAAAAATCGAAAAAATATTTAAATTATAAATTATATATTTTTTTTAAATTTTACATTAAAACTACATATGTGTAGTACATTTAAGTAGACTTTCACTTAAAAAAAATTATATGTTCCAGTTTTATAGCCAAAATCAATATTCAATGCAATGATTTCGTAATTGTAAAAGTAAGCTGTATATCAAAAATATGAAAAAAAATATTTACAATTTGAATTTTACAAATTTTACTATTTTGCATTGAGATTATATGTTTTGAGTACAATATACTTATTTTCTGTTTATAGTAATTCATTTGTTTAAATTTTAAAGAGAAAATTGTACATGGGATAATATTATAAAGAATTCTAACAAAAAATGTAAATTTAAAAAATCTAAAAAAATATTTATAATTGAAATTTTCTAAATTTGCTAATTTTTCTTTAAAGTCACATATATTCAGTATATTATGCTAAGCTTTCATTAAAAAAATATATATTTCCTGGTTTTATAGTCAAAATCATATGTACAATTATTTTTATTATATATTGCTAAACTAAGCTTAATTTCGTAAATATAAAAAATATATTTGCAATCAAAATTTCAGAAATTTTACAATTTTGTATAAAAACTAAATGCATTGAATACAATATGCTATATTTTTGTTTTTAAAAAATAATATGTTTTGATTTTATGGACAAAATTGTAAAGGGGTGATTTTACGGTGCCATGGAACATGTGTGTGCGAGGTACGGAAAATAAAAATGAAACTGAATATATATATAAAAATATATATATATAACTGAAATTTAACAAATTCGATAATTTTGCATTGAGTCTAAAAGGTTTTTTTTTTGTTAGGATTTTATGGACTCAATTGTAGAATGAAATTTAAAAATATCTAAAAAATATTTATAATAAAAATTTGACAAATTTGATATTTTTTTATTAAAACTACAAGCATTAAGTACAGTATAATAAATTGTCGTTTAAAAAAATTATTTTGTTTAAACTTTGTGAACACAATTGTATCAGCGCTATATATTAATCGTGCGGTGAAACCTATTTATATATACATACCTGTATCCAATATCAGCATTGTGTTCGTTCGATAATCACCAAAAACATATCATCATAAATTCCCTACCCTGTCAATACTGCCCTCGACGAGCCGCCACCCCCAAAAAGCCCGACCGAGCGACCACCAATCAATTATTCATGCCCTCATAATCCGTCTTTAGTTCCTGACCCTGTGAATATTTTACTAAAGTCCTGTCCAAGCAAAATATATATAATTATATAGATTTCCTTTTATCCAAATAATAACTTAATATAATATATATATATATATATAAAAGCAATTCTTTAAATTTTATTTTATTGTTAGTATTTACAGTAAAATCACTTTATTTACAATTTTGTCTATTAAATCTAAACGAATAATTTTTTTTAAACAAAAATGTAGCATATTTTACTCAAAACAGGTAGTTTAAATGCAAAATTGTTAGTCTTGTTAAATTTCTATTCTAAATATTTTTTTTAAATGTTTGAATTTCAGTTTATTGTGAGAATTAGCACTAAAATTACTTCATCTACAATTTTGCCCGTAAAATCAAGAATAAACAAAAATAGACAAAAATAAGGCATTTAATGCAAGCAGTTTTAATGTAAAATTGTAAAAAAAAAATTATTACACATATTGTGTTCATAATTTTGAAATACTGCTTAGTTTAGCAATTTACAATTAAAAAATCATTGCATCATTGATTTTGTCTATAAAATCCGGACAAATAATAATTTTTAGTTGATAATTTTGTATAATGTAGTCAATACATATAGTTTTAATACAAAAATATAAAATTTGTAAAAAAATATAAGTATTTTATAGGATTTTTAAAATTAAGAGTCTATTGTTAGAATTACCAGAAACATCACTTTATATACAATTTTGCGTATAAAATCTAAACTAATTGATTTTTTAAAACTAAAATTAGCTTATTGTACTCGATACATATTTTAAGTACAAATGTAAAATAAATCAATATATTTTGCATATTTTTTAAATTAGAGCTTAGTTCAAGAATTATACTGTCATGTATACTTTGGTAACTATATAATTTCAATTGCATGATGAACTTGATGTTCACTCATTAAAAACCCTGAATTACTCCCAAATATACATATACTCCTTTCGCAGCAGTCAACACTAATGACCGCAACGTACACATACACACAAACATACACAGATTAAACCACTGAATTAAAATTTAAAAATTTTAATCATCGGACGTAATTACCAGCAGCTCCCAAAATCAAATGTAATCGAGTCGACAATTCCAATCGCCAATTCAGATCGCAATTTATTATATCTGCTATTCGCCATCGGGGGCAATTAAAAATTTGTAATGAAGAAATTTCTATTGCATTTTTTTGTACTTTATTCGACAACGTTTTTAATTAAACTGATGGTGTTATAAAAATTGTAAACCCACTTTGTCAGTTTTTCATTCAAACTTCATGTTATTATGCTGAGTTTTCAATTAATAATTTTGATTTGTACGGATTTAAAAACAAATCTTTTTTATTGTAAATTGCAGAACTAAGCTGGATTTCAAAAATATACTAAATATATTTTCAATTAAAATTTTACAAGTTTGATAATTTTGTATTAAAACTTTATACATTATGTACAATATGCGAAAATTTTGTTTTAAAAAAATAATAATCCTACAATTACTTGCTGTATTTTATAATGAAACTAAAAATGGCAACGTCGCACATTACTACAACGTTTCGTTTATCAAACATCTTTAAATTAAAAAAATTATAAAAATTGCGAATTATTAAGAAAACAAATATATTGCAACGTTATTAAATTTGGCAACACTGAATTTATTTTTATTTTTACCGAAATCGTAATGCAAATAAAAAATCATTTAGTTAGACACCCAACATTCCATATTTTGCGTTAAAATAAAAACGGCAACGTCGCACATTTTTTGCGACGTTGCATTTAATAAACTACTACATTTAATTAATATCAAGCATATGATTTCAAAATAATTAACGCTCTATGTGCTTTTACTTTTACGGAAACGCCAAAATGGTAATTTTAATTAAAATGGCAACAACGCATTTTGTAACAATTGCTATGTACTCGGATTGGCCAAAAAATTTGCCACATTTTGAGTCCAAACACGGCATAGCTGCGTTAAGAAACACGCAAGTTATTCAAGATTTTAAATCCATAGCAACCGAAAATAAAATCCACCATGTTGGATTTTTCATAATCTGCCATGTTGGATTTTTACATAATGTTTTTATTTTAAAATTCGACTGGATTTATTTTTTATATAATTACCTCTCATGATTTATTGCATTTTTCAAGTACTAAAATTTTTAGGAAGTATATCATGTTTGGTATCAAACGAAAGCTCTTAAAATGGGCTAGAAGATGGTGAAGCATTTATTTTGATTAAGATTTTCATAAATGCGTCAGATCACCAAAAGTAAAATAGCTTATAAATTAAATATGATTGATGAGGAATTTTACATGAAAATTGCTTCAACGTAATATATAATATATTTATTTGTATTTTCAACAATTAAACTAATTATTTAAAAAAAAATTATTATCATAATTCTGGTTGCAATTTGATAAATTAATATAAAAAAAATTTATTAATAATTTACTATTTTCTTTAACATAACTGCATTCATACATACTAACTATTAAAAGCTAAAATATTTCATTTGCATTAGTGATTTTTTATTTATTATAAAGCAATTTATAAAAGAATTTTCTTTGCTTTTAATTATTTTATCCGCGAAATCAGCTATTTTTAATTAAACTATAACATTTTTAAAATACAAATGGAGGAAAAAAGGGCAAATTGGAAATAGTTTGAATTAATAGTAGCCGAGCACAGAAAAATAGCTTTTTCAGTTGGTTTCGCGTTGCGCATTTTTTTTATTTGCATCGTCCTGCTGCCGGGTGCTCTCACTAAATGAAAATGCATTTACATTAAGGAAATATTTGTAATGCAATTGTAACGCCCGCAATGAAAATTTATTGCGGGCAAAGGCAAAAAAAAAAATCATCCGGAACGCGCAATTCAATTCGAGCTTCAAGTTTGCGTTTGCGTTTGCTTAAGTGCATAATATATATTCTGAAATAACTTTAATTTTTCAGCGAAAACTCGATTTAATTTATATTCCGGAAAGAAGTTTATGCTTTGTGAGTGGCAATATGATTATATTTGCGCAAAAAGCAATTATTCGAGTTGATTTATATAATAATATTGTCACAATGCTATACGCCGCGCGAGATAAATTATCGCCCATAGAGAGACATAAATCCTCATTTTCCTGGTGAATTCTGAATTTTCTCATCATAGCCATCCCCTTATCAACTATATATTACTAGCTAATCTGCTTTTGGAAACAAACAAAAATATGCAGCAGTCCCATGGAGGATTACAGGCGCGATTTGATATGCTGCACACACATAGTCGATTTCAATAAGAGGATTTATAGCGTTGTAATCTCAAACAACACCGTTACCAGCTCCCGGAATCAATCGGTGCAATGTTATCAGCTTGTTGCCATCAGGGGATGTAAAAATGCAGCTGTTTTATGTCATTTGTTGTATTTGCATTTTTTGTTGCTCTGAAATGTGTCGCAAACATTTTTAAAGTGGCTGCGTTGGAAAATTGTCTGCTCTGCTGCTAAAAAGGAGTAAATCTTTATATATCTGCATGTGAAGGCAATATTTGCATATTACGATGTTGAAATGGGCAAAAGCATAACACAACGAGAATATGTCTGTGAGTTTATTTAGGATTTTATTTTTCTATCTTGTACAGTAGAGTATAAAGAATAAAATAAAATCATTCAATTTATAAACCCCTGTCACTTTATATTTTTATATTTATCCTGAAAATTTGTCTGTCTGTTTTCTGTCAATCTTTCTATATGGCTGGTTGTCTGTCTGTATTTAGATCTGTCAGATTGGCTGGTTGACTGGCTGACTGGCTGCTTGGCTGTCTGGCAGCTTGGCTGCCTGGCTGCCTGGCTGCTTGGTTGCTTGGTTGCTTGGCTACCTGGCTACCTGGCTGGTTGCCTGGATGGCTAATTGGTTGCCTGCTTGGCTGCCTGGATGCCTGTCTGGCTACCATGCTGTCTTTCTCTCTATCTAAGCCGAAGTATGAGGAAAATGCATTTTAATTAAATTAATTACGACTTTATAGTTATTTTAAGAGATATGAGATTTTAATAAATAGCTGATACGTTCAATGCATTGCTGTTATGATTTTAAACTATAAAATTAAACTAAAATATGAAAGGGCTATAAATCCTCAAAAGCAGAAGAGACGACAGCATTATTCCATATCTTCCCATATTCGCAGCAGACTCCCATAAAATTGCTAATTTTATCATCACAGTAAAAAGGAGCTAAAAAATGTCAGCGGAGTGCAATAAAAGCACGGAGCACATTCTTTTTTGTTGTCGATTTTTTTTTTCGTCGTGCCTTGTTTCAACGTTGCCCCTACCCTCCCCCGTAAATATTTATCTCTTAAATATTTTTGCCTCGGATCCTCCCGGTGTAATAAAACTTATCTTGCTGATGCCATGAGATTTTATAGTGCAGTAGAAGCGACGAAAGGAATGAACGAGAGGAAGAAGAGATTGTTGGGTGTGTACGTGTATGTGGTTGTGTGTGTATACGTTCTTTGGGTGATGGTTGGTACTTATATAACACTCCAACAACGAATTTAAAATTTATATTTATAATTTCATATCTATTTTGCAATATAGAAAAAAATCGAATATCTAAAACATGCAGTTTTATGAAAATATATTGCAATTTTAAAGTTTTGTTTCTTAATATTTTTTCGATTTTTTTAAGTTCAGGTCTATTTTACAATATAAACTCATCCATCAAATTAAAATTATTAAATTAAAATCGAGTATAATATATTTTTTCTCCAAATGAAAGAAATATAGTCATTTTTTGCCGATCGATATCAGGCAGCAATGTGTCACATTTACTGCCTAGGCAGAAAAAGTGAGCACTATTTCTGCCTAGGTAGGAAAGTGGTTACTTTCCTGCCTAGGTAGGAAAGTGATCACTCTGGTGCCTGTGCAAGACGCAGCAAAGTAGTCGCTTTCCTGCCTAGGCAGGAAAATGGTCACTTTCCTGCATGCACGTTATATATATTGATTTAAACAATCGGAGAAAAAATTATATGTTCAGCTCGGCAGTAAAATAGATTGCCAGCCAGTCAATCTCCTATCTTCCTGCCTTGTTACACAAAATGCTATGAAGTTTAAAAAAAATATATTGAGATTGCAAATTTTTTGCGAATTTTCTAATGTTGTATCTATCTATGTCCACAATATCGGTGATTTCGTTATAAACAAATTAGAATTATTTAATAAAAATTGACTATAATATACACAAAAGAAGCAATTTTACGAAACAATAATCAAAATTACAATAGTTTGTTTCTATATATTTTATTAGAATTTTTGAAAATTGCGTCTATTTTACAATTTAGACTAAACAGCTGATTTTGCGATAAAATAAAAATAAGTATTTTTATTTAATAAAAATTATATATAATATACAAAAAACCTGAAATTTTACGACGAAATAATAAAAACTGCAAAATTTGGCTTTCAAAGATTTTTTTCGATTTTTTTAAATTTTGCACTATAGACTGTTTCACGGATGGGGCTATGAACACTAAACAAATTATAATTATTTAATACAAATTGAACATACTATTCTTGAAACATGTAGTTTTAGGCAGAAATATTGAAATTGCAAAAAATCTATTTTTTTCGATTTTTTTAAATTTGCGTTTATTTTACAGTTTAGGCGAAACAACTGGTTTCGCTATAAAATCCAAACAAGTTATATTTTTTTATTAAAACATGGCCATAGCATACCCAAACTCTAAATATTTAATTTTTTAATTTTTTTATCAATGTAATTTTTGCCTTATTAATTCAAATATATCCAGAAACACTGATGTTGCTATAAAATCCAAAGAAGTTGAAGCAATTTAATAATAATTGTATAGAAGTTACTATAGACATGCAGTGTTTGGATGAAAGGGCCAAACTTGAAATTTTTTTATTCTAAATTTTTTTTTTTTCGTATTTTTAAAATTTAGTCCAATACTGTAATTGTTGTAAAACTGCATTGCATCACTGATTTTACTGTTAAATCAAAAAAACTATAATTATTTAATAAAAATTAAAAATAATATGAAATTTTACGACAAAATAATAAAAAAAACTGCAAAATTTTGTTCCCAAATATTTTTATAGATTTTTTTTTATTTTGCACTATAGACTATTTCTCTGATGTGGCTATAAAAACTAAACAAATTATAATTATTTAATAAAACTTTAATATATTATTCTTGAAAAATGTAGTCTTAGAACACAAACATTGAAATAGCAATAAATTTTTTTTTTTTTTTAATTTTTGAAATTTTCCTTTATTTTACAATTTAGGCGAAACAACATTATATTGCTGATTTCGCTATAAAATCCGAAAAAAAAATATTTTTTTATTAAAAAATGGCCGCAACATACCCAAATATACTTGAGACATACAGTTTTAAGGAATATATATATTGAAATTGCCAAAGTTTTATTCTAAATATAATTTTCGATTTTTTTAAATTTTATATCAATTTCACAATATAGGTAGTAATATCACTGATTTCGCTATAAAAACTGAACAAATTATAATTTTTCAATAAAAAATTTATGAAATATTTCTAAAGCACGTAGTTTTATGATAAAATGGTCGAAGTTGCAAAATTTTATATCTAATAATTTTTTGAGAATTTTTGAATTTTGTATCTATTTTGCAATATAATTTACCATTTATTGCGAAATTGCATTTATTACTAATTTCGCTATAAAATCCAAACGAATTATAATTATTTTATAAAAATTGGGTACAATATACTTAAAACATCCAGTTTTACTAAAAAATAATCGAAACTAAAAAATATTGTTTCAAAATATTTTTTTTTTTTTTTAATTTTATTTCTATTCTGCAATATAGGCTGTTTCACTTATTTTGCTATAAAAACGAACCAAATCGAAATTATTTGCTAAAAATCAAATATAATATACTTGAAACCTGCAGTACTAAGATAAAAATATCTAAATTGCAAAATATTTTTTCTGAATATTTTGTTTTGAATTTTTTTTTTAATTTGCGTCTATTTTATAATTTAGACGAAACGGCATTATATTACTGATTTCTCCATAAAAAAACGCCCAAATTAGAATAGTTTAATAAAATTTGAGTATACTTTACATAAAACATGCAATTTTATGGCGAAATAATTGAAATTAAATAGTTTTGTTTAGAAATATTTTTTTCGATTTTTTAAAATTTTATATGTATCTAATCTAGACTATTTCACTGATTTCGCTGTAAACACTAAAAAAATTAGAATTATTTTATACAAATCGAGTATAATATACCTGAAACATGCAGTTTTAAGGAAAAAATATTTAAATTGCAAAATTTTGTTTATAAATATTTTTTTCGATTGTTTTAAATTTTGTATCAATTTTGCAACAAAGATATTATCACTGATTTCGCTATAAAAACCGAACAAATTATAATGTTTCAATAAAAAATTAGTATAATATTCCTAAAGCATGTAGTTTTATGATAAAATGAACGAAGTTGCAAAATTTTATTTCTAATTATTTTTTTAGAATTTTTAAATTTTATATCTATTTTGCAATATATATTTTATCATTAATTCGAAATTGCATTATATTGCTGATTTCGCTATAAAATCCAAAAGAATTATAATATTTTCATAAAAATTGGGTAAATGTACTTAAAACATACAACTTTACTAAAAAATTATCGTAACTGAAAAATATTGTTTCAAAATATTTTTTTCGAATTTTTAAATTTTATATCTTTTCTGCAATACAGACTCTGTTCCACTGATTTTGCTATAAAGATTAAACAAATTAGAATTCTATACTAAAAAATAAGTATTGTATACTTGAAACATGTAGTTTTAAGGAAGAAATATTGAAATTGCAAAAGTTTGTTTCTAAATATTTTTTTCGAATTTTCGAATTTTGCGTCCATTTTACAATATGGACTGTGCTATTGATTTTACTATAAAATTCAAACAAATTTGATTTATTCAATAAAAATTGAGTATAATGTATTTAAATCATGCAAGTTTACGACAAAAAAATCTAAATTTCCGAAGAAAAAAATCCAAATATTTTTTTCGAATAATTCAATTTTGCATCTATTTGGCAATATAGATCGTTTCACTGATTTTTCTATAAAGACTAAACAAATTACAATTATTTAATTAAAAACGAGTATAACATAATTGAAACATGCAGTGTTACGAAAAAAATATTAAAATTGCAAAAAAAATATATAAATATTTTTTTCGAATTTTTTTAATTTGTGTCTCCTTCACAATTTTTTCGAAACAGCACTGATTTCGTTGTAAAATCGAAACAAATTATATTTTTTTGTTAAAAATTGAGCAAGGCACACCTAAAATAAGTAGTGTGCAGACAAATTTATCAAATGTGCAAGACAATTATTCCAAATATCTTTTCTAATCTTTGAAAATTGATTATTGTGTTTTACAATGTAAATCGAAATTTTAAATGATCATTTATTTTGGTATGAAATCAAAATAAAATCAAATTATTTAGCGAAAATATAGCATAATGTTGTTTTAAAACAAAATTATTTAATTTTAAAAATTTGATACCGAAACATTTTTTTCGATTTTTTTTAAATTTATCTATCTTGCAATGTAGTCAATTTCACTGATTTTTCCATAAAAATAAAACAAATCAAAATTATTTAATAAAAATTTAGTATAATATACTTGTGTTCATTTGGAAACGTACTGGTGACATAAGCAAACGAAACGTTTGATTAATGATTAATTACTGCTTTATTAAAACTATTTCTACCCTATACATACAATTCTAAACACATCAATATTTCCATATATGGTAATAAGACCTAATTCATATTAATAATTAATTAGCGTTATTCAATTGCCTTGGTTCCCAGTTGCTGATGCGACTATTGCGCATCGCCGGCATTATTGCATTATTGCATCCTAAATAACTGTCAATACTATTAAATTTAATATTAACGAAATATATAGTTTATCGATTCGCATTGTTCGCGATTATTTTCGCAAGGTGGCTCATATGTGGAATGATGATTGGGCATTTCTGGTTATATGGAATCATTGCATTTTGCAATCTTCCACCGACACGAATGATTCCCTTCTCATCTATGAATGGGAACAAATTGTGTATTTTACATGATTTGTTAGTATGTTGATTTCTTCTAAGATCCCTAGCACCTTCCACCGTCCAGTGCTGTTGAGTCAATTTGATGATGGTTGTTAAGGCATCGTTGAGTGAGTGAGGTTTTCTATTCATTTCGGTCAATTCTTTCTTGCATTATTTGCGAACCTGAAGCAGTAGGATGTTACACAAATCATACGTGTAAGATTCTAGAATCTTTCAACAAAGTTAACTTCTTCAATTGTCATTTTCAGACATATTTTTAGTTCTTCATTGGTATGATGAAGGTCATCCCTTGGTTGTTCTTGAATATTCATCTTTAAGCCCTCAGGTCCTTTCTACCACTATAATAGAGAATTAA
>JARJED010180665.1:0-12661 GCA_030264515.1 Sepedophilus sp. GC000190 | reverse complement strand
CACGGATGAGGCCACCATTTATAGTCTACCCACCATGGCTAAGTTTGACCTATCTTGGTGCGTTCCCATAGATGGCGATACAAGACAAAAAATAAAATAAAAAATATCTACAAAAATGGAATAAACCTGTTATACGTGAACTACCCCCATTTTGCTTTTCGTCCGTTCCATCACCTAACTTTTCTGCAAATTACGTGTGCAATTGAGTGCGGAAAATTAATGACCGAGCATTGCTCCCCACCCCCCGCCCAACCCTCACCCCTTTTCTTTTTTCATTCGCATTCCTAATGGATTTTTGGGGCCGCCCTTAATTAAAAATATTCCGTCCCGGCGCTAGCAAGAAAATTTGATCGATCGATCGGTCGGTTTCGGGGGCGACATGGGGAGCTTAAAATAAAATACGTGTTAGATGCTGCCGGGGAGGCTACATATGTGTGTAATTAAACTTTGAGTCAAAATGATACATTTCGTGCGGTCGCATTTTCGAGGGTGCAGGGGCCGCAAAAAAATAATTGCCGTGCCCCATATCAATCAAGCTTTAAGAGTAGTCTGTGAGCATGTGCGATGTTAAAGGGTAGTCGTGTGTGTGTGAGGGGGCGACGGGGGCTAATTTGTGGTCGATGCTAATTAACGATGTATGTGTGCACGTCATATTTGGCTCGAAAATGAAATTAGCACTCGGCGTGAGATTTTAACGCCAATTAGGCACCCCTTGCCAGGAAGGAGGTGTTGTAAACGTGTGATTTTACATTTACTTTTTTATTACATACATTTTTTTTATGAATGAAATTTTTGTACCGTTTTGTCCATTGAGAATTTCAATTAAATTTAATTCACATAAATATTATTTAAAAAAAATATTTGCAATTAGAATATTTGAATATAATTTTTTTATTTTAATTATTAAACATTTGGATGCTTGTTTCTGAAATTTAGAGAGTTTGAAATTTTGAAAATTGTTATTTATACAGCCGAAAACGCGTGGGAAGTAAGAAACATTTCTTAATTTAAAAAAGAGATTAATCTGTTGCTTTTAAGAAAAGTTAAATACTAGGACACGTAATTACTCAAAATGGTTTGTTTCCAAACTGACGCAGAGAAAACAAACAAGAGTTGTCCGCCACCAATCAACGAACATCAACTACGCAGCTTTCTCGATCTCTCTCTACGTATTACAGAAAATTTGTAAAGGGCTTTTCAACCATTTAACCATTACATCGTCTTACAGAGGATAAAAGAAAATTCGAATGAACTTCATAATGCCAGAAGAAAACGATTGAACAACTCAAGATTGTATAACGCCATCTATTACTAGAAGCAAAAAGTTACCAATTTTCTGGTAAGTTAATGTTCAGTAGTAATTGAACTCAAGATTGTGTCAAGAGTGATGACGCCTCGACCTAACCAAGCTTCGAAGTTAACCGAACGAACGGAAAAGTCAACGTCAGCCTGCAAAACAGTACCGACTTTCATTTAGTTTAAGGAATTGGCCTTGCACTTTCGCTAGGCAACAGGATACAATAAATAATTAAATAATTGTCATGTTTTTAGAGCTATCCAAAGTTAGGAAAATAAATAAAGCTCCCCAATTTACATCTAAGATAAAAAGACGAATGGTAGTGCTCTCGGGCTAGAAGACCCTTAACCTAGAAGAGAAAAGGAGTGGCGTCAAGAGAAATAACAATGGTGACCCCGACTTCAAAACCGCCCAACTTCAAAGACCTTTAAAAACCAATCGCAATAAAATTTTTAAATCAATTCCAGATCCAAACAAACACAGGTATTCCTAGACAAGACTCTACTGAACAAGAAAGAACAATCGGCATCGGTCTTTCGAAGAAATTCTCCAGGTTTTTCAGAAAATCAAACCTCAAATATTCAATCATACATGCGGATTTTCTACGCAATTTAAAAATAATTATGGATTTACACAATAAACGCCTCACAGAAAATATTGAGCAACAGCACACTCACAACAACAGAATCACACCACAAACACCATCCTCAGCCAGTGTCCAGATTCCCGTACTATTTCAGCAAGACCCATTGGAAACTTTACTCTCTAAATTCCCATCAATCATCCAACCACCTGACAACATCACTCCATTACACAACGTAAAGCACCATTTGGAAACAAACGAACCACGCATTTTCAACAGAGTACCGCCACTTGCTCAAAAATACTTTCAACAAGCCCCTGGACCAGCTCCTTACATATTGTCCCAAAACCGAACGGAAGACTACAGACGGCTCAATGCCGTAACCATTTTCGACCAGCATCCCCTCCCTACATTAACTAACTTTCAATTTATCTTCAAGGGCAATGTCATCTTTTCAAAGCTAGATCTGGAGAGAGCATACCATCAGATTCCAATGTTCAAAGAAAACATTGAAAGCCTATCATCATGCCCTTTGAATTCCCCAGAATGACCATCGGGTTTAAAAACGTAGCTCAAAACTTTCAGAGGTTTCAAGATTCGCTCTTTGAACACCTACCTTACATATTCACATATCTCGATCATATGCTCATCGCTTTCCCCTCACTTTCAACTCACCTCGAACACCTCCACACAGTCTTCACCATATTAGTCGCAAACGGTATCTCAATTAATCGAACTAAGTGTGTTTTCGGTCGATCCAACCTTACATTCCTCGGATATCAGGTTTCAAGCACTTCTATTAAACCACCCGCCGACTAGATCCAAGCAATCCTTAACTTTCCATAACCGAAGACAGTCAATGATTTACGTCGGTTCTTTGGTTCCATTAATTTCTTTCGCTCTAGTATAACCCATGCAGCCGAAAATCATCGTCTGCTCTCAGCCCTGATAACTTCTTCAAAGAAAAAAGACAAAACTCCAATCGCGTGCACAGAAACGTCATCACTCGCCCTCAAGGAGTGCAAAAACGCCTTATCACAAGCAGTAGAACTCTTCCACCCCGATCCGTCAGCACCACTCACCTTAGAAACAAACGCATCAGGCACATCTGAGGGCGCTGTGCTTCAACGAACACTAAAAAACAAAACATAACCGCTAGGATTTTTTTCAAAAGACTTCACACCCCCACCACTCAAATTCTCCACTTTCCGCAGCGAGCTATTGGCAATAGTGCTAGCCATAAAGCACTTTCGCAAACACATAGAGAGTCGAGAGTTAACCGTAGTTAGAGACCACAAATCATTGTCTTTCTTTTTCAGAAAAAAAAAACAACATCACGAAAACGAAGCACCTAGGCAATTCAGATACACAGACTTCATTTCACAAATCGCAACACGCACAAGACACATCTCTGGAGTAAAAAACAATGTCGCAGTTTGGAAAGCATCCAACTTTCACCGAACATCGAGCCAGCACAACTAACAACACCCATAAAGCCAGAGAACAGAATGGAAGAAGATAATTGAAAAGAGAATTTACACCATTAAGGAGGTTTCCTGAAGCACCCGTTCAAACCAGATTACACCGGGCCATACGCTGATATCAGCCGCGCAAACAACCTGTTTACAGTGCGCCTCCCCACGCGTGCCGTGACTATCAACGCGTGCCGAATGAAACCCGCATATTCGGTATAGCCACAGATAATACTTGTTCGTTGTTCGCGAAAGTCGACGAAAATGTCACGCAATCAACCTCGCCTTGTAAAAATATGGAGGGAATATTGTCAAGAGCGATGACGCCCCGGCATAACCAAGCTTCAAAGTTACCCGAATGAACGGAAAAGTGCACAGCAGTACCGACCTTCATTTAGTTTCAGAAGTTGGTTTTGCACCTTCGCTAGGAAACAGGATAGAATTAATAGTTAAGTAATTGTCATTTTTTTAGAGCTGTCCAAAAGTTAGAAAAATATATAAAGGTCCAGAATTTACATCTAAGATAAAATGTCGAATGATATTACTCTCGAGATAGAACACCCTTAACCTAGAAGTGAAAAGGAATTGCTTTCAGATAAATAACAATAGTCTTAACAACAGCAATCCTGGCTTACTACAAGGAAAGTGGAGAATTATAATTGGATACGGATGTTTTCAACAATGGTATTGGTGCGGTACAATCGCAGACCAAGTTGATAAGGAAAATGTATTGGAGAGAAAGGAGCTGTTGAGTGTGGTTAAAGCAATACAACATTTTTATCCTAATTTATACGGAAGACAGTTTAAAGTAAGAAATGACCCCGCATCACTGAACTTACTGACTAATTTCAAGTACCCCGAAGGACAAATATCCAGATGGCACGACAAACTTCAAGAATGTGATTTTTGAGTCAAAGAAAAAGTCTTTAAAGTGCTGATGCGCTCTCTAGAAGGCCTTATTATGATGATTGTATATACGTTATATACATATATAATCATATAAGATAATTTTTCATTGGCATATTCAATTACATACATATACAATTACATTTCCACACACCCATGCTGTTAGGAATGACAACGACTCAACAGTCAGTCAAGGAAATCCTACTGAAAGACTCAAAATACAACTTAAAAGGAATGATCTGCAACGATCATTTCTGATTGTACATCCCGATACAGCGCAGAAAATGTATCTTCAACGCCGTACATAAGCTTAGCCATTCAGGGATAAAAGCAACCAGAAAAGCTCTCACGACCAACTACTTCTGGCCAGCAATTAATACAGGCGCCGCGAACTGGACCCGAACCTGCACCCAATGCCAAAGCTGGAAGACAAACGCGCTAAGCCCACTATCAAACCCTGTCCCCCAAGTGGAGCGACTGCAATACGTCTACTTGGACATCGTGGGTTGATTGCTGGCATACAAGGGATACAGATACATTCTGACGTGCATCAGCACAAGAAATACCCCATCAAGGATATCACGGCAGACACGATAGCGGATAAGTACCTTTTTCAACAACCGGATACCAAGATTTGGGTGCCCGAGAATTATCACTACCGATTAGGGCACACAGTTCGAAGCAAAACTGTTCAAGCAACTAATCCAATTTTTGGGGACCACAAGAATCCGCACGACACCCTAGCACCCGCAATCCAACGGGAAAATCGTGCGGTGGCACCGATCACTTGAAGCCGCTATAACCGCGAACTTGTTGTCGCGCACAACCATGTGGCACAACGTACTAACCCCGGCGCTTTTGAGCTTCCACCACGTGTGCAACAAGGACGAAAGATCCACAGCCGAGTTGCTTTACGGAACGAACCTCCGACTACACCTACTTCTCTAAGACACAACCCCAAATATCACCGCACACGACTTCGTCAAAGAGCTTCGGATAACGTTCAAGAAATCCGCACCAGATAACAAGATAAGCGCATCTTCTTCCTGTAACAACTGAAAACGTGCAGCCATGTTTTTATCTGAGTGGAAGACAATCTGAAACACCCATATTCAAATCAAGTAACGGACAGACGTGTTCACAGTGCGATTGCCCACGCGTTCCATAACTATCAACGCGTGCCTCCTATAACCCGCGAATTCAGAGGTAACGTCGTTCAGCATGCCATGTTTTTAAAAAGAAGGGGAATATTGTTAGAAGTGACAACGACTCAACAACAGTAAAAGCTCAGGTTAGGTAAAGGTAAACGTCACCCCTCTAACAATACTTCTTGCCTTGATTACATTTAAGAGAGTTTTCCTGGCACGGGTTGCCAGGTAACGTTAATATTAATAGAAAGTAGACTGATTGTCCTCAGTTGTAAGATATCACTAATAAAAGATTCCCTGCGTCACAGGCTAAAATGAATAAGGACAAGAATATTACCCGCCCTTTTCCACAGTGGTAATATGAGGCACGGATTAAGGTCAGGGCAATATAATGCAATATCACAATTGTCCTTATCCCATCTCATATCCAAACCTCTCCAAATCCTCCATCCATTCTTCTCTTCAAAACCTTTGCGTATTCCCGTTTTACTCTCCATCCCTCTTTTTAAGATCTTCCTCCATCAACAATTTCCCTCTGCGTACTCGAAAACTTCCTCCAAATTACTCTTCCTACCCATTGCAAAACTCCTCTCTTAATCTTACAATTGTCCTTTATCTAATTCTCCTCATATATATATATTCGTCTTTCTTCGTTGTCCATCTTCCACTTTCTGCTCACCTCACTATTTCCCCAGCAAATTAAAATTCCATCCACTCTCACCACCAACACAACCGTCCGTCAGCTCATCTACTCTCGCACCCGACTTGTCGAAAATAATTAAGATACTGGCTGTGAATAAGGGGCCAGTCTGTCGGTATGTACAACTTTCATATGTTCCTGGAGCCTCTTCCTTTAATCGACACACTACGATGCCTAAGCATTTAATGATTTCGTAAAGTTCTTCCCAATAATTGGTCTTTCCCTGCGCTTGCTGAGGGTTGTAGAACCACACCTGTTAACCGTCTTGGTAGATGCTTGATGATTGCAATAGCGTAGAGGGTTTTCGCTCGATCACTCGTTTTTTTTTTGGCTTCTTCTTCTTCTTCTTAGCTCTTCAACAATTGTCGGCAGATCTGTTTTTCTACCTCTGGTGCAGGGCCGCAAAGTAAGTCTATTGCTAGCATACGCTGACGTCCTGTCATCATCTCTGCTGGAAGAACATTTTGTTGATGCGTGTAGTTCCGTTCATTTTTAGAGAGGCAATCTTGGATCTAGTTCAACTATTCTAATATTCCATCGGATTATGGATGACAACTCGTTGTCCTTATTTTATGAATTCCCAATTGCTTCATAATTTCAAAATCTGAAACTGAGGTTTCTACCAGAGCTTCGGTAATTGTTTCGGATTTTTGATTAGATACAAGAACTGCTTCTGGCCATTTAATAAAATAGTCTACGACTACAATAACATATCGGTTTCCTCTTTCTGTCTTGGGCAAGGGATCAAGGATGTTTGTTGCCATTCTTTCAAATGGATTGCCGATGTCAAACCTGGTGTTTGATAACAACGGCGCTAACCAGGGATCTGGCTTCCGTAACCAGATGCGCCCGGTTGAGAGCGTTACATGGCGCCCGAGCAAGGACTAGATCAGATAGGAGGGTACGGCTAATTAGAACAAGTGCGGCCTCAATAAGTTGAATAAATCAGGTACTGTTTAGTATACTTCCGGTTCACTTCCAGTCCACATCCTGTCCACTTCCGGTCTGTGGAAAATGTTTAAAAAAGGGCGTCTTCTATATGGTTGTTAATTGGTGAAAACGAGAAAGAGTGTAGTGTGAACACAATACCAACTCCCTATCAAGAGTTGGTGTTAAAAAGTAAAAGAACCCAGCGGCAACCAATATGGAAGGCCGGAAGACATAGTATTTATTGGAATGAGATTTGAATGCTGAGTCCTCAACAAAAGTCTCAGGGACGCATAGGGAGACGTATTGATTCAGCATTCCCACAGCATCAATGAGAATGCTGAGTTACATAATGAGTTTTACGTCCCTTGTGCTTATAAGTCCAATAGATGGAGATAGAATTTCCCTGTTTCGCATCAAGGTGCGATCGAATTCTGTATCAACCCCAGCATTTAGCAGAAAGCACTGATACAGAATCCTTTTACTGCAAAGAGGCAGGAAGTCATTAAATAATGATAGTGGAGATATATGACCTCATAGTTGTCCAGTCGTAACTGGAGGGCCTATGAATTATCTCCGAACTAGTTCCGCAAGAAAATGAAAAGTTCTAGTGTTGGAGTGTACATATAAAATATAGTATTATAAGTTGTAAACTGATTAGGAATAAACATTGTATATAATTTTTTTTTGCTGTAAGAGATTAACAATGGAGTAATAAATTGTCCTTTGTTTGCTTTAAGACGCAACATTGAGAAAATATCGTTAAGCAAAACACAAATTATGAAGAAGCAAAAACAGCATGAGCTGGCTACCCCCTACAGGTAAACCTGATGAAAAGTGCATATCGTGTTGACAGGGATCATGATGAGGTACTCGTTAGAGGATTTGGCCTCAACTTGAAAAGGAGGGACATGTTAACATTGTCAGGGCTCAATTGGCTTAATGACAAGGTAATTAACTTTAAAATCAACTTGATAATGAAAGAAGGAAAACGGCCACACCCTCCGTAAGTTAATTTATTTAATACGTTTTTCATCCTCTATCTATTGAAGGATAGGTATACATCAATCCGGCGGTGGTCACGGAAAGTGCAGATCATCTGAGTGCCCATAAATATGAACCAACATTGAACTCTGGCGATAATAGATTTACTAAAAACATCAGCTATTACGAGAGCCTAGAGGTAGCCATACCACAATGCTTAGCGGTGTTGATAAAGTATTTGGGAGATGAGAGTCAGGATAAAATGAAGGCTCCATTGGATTCCACCCAGTAGACGATGAGTCGTCCAACTGACATTCCCCGACAGAAGAACAATAGTGACTGCGGTATGTTCTGTTGTACATACCCAGAATACTTTTGTCGAGCAAAAAGTTTTAGTTTTTTCCAATTGGAGATATGCCACAACAACAAGACATAATATGGTCTTAGACATGATGCTAGCTGGCGAAATGCACGCCAATATGGAAGAGGACGTGAAACCCATCAGTGTGATGGTGTCAATCCCTAATTAAGAGGACTTTTTGGACCTCCGAACGAGTCCCGTATCACCGTTTCTGTCCCCGATAGCGGACACCCCGGAGACTTCCCGGGAAATGAAAGAGTAACAGTGCATCCACATCCTTAACCCTTCAGCCAATCATAACGTGATTCGGGCGGGGGGGCAAAAGAAGGGATTTTGGAACTACTCCAGCCCAGTACCGGAGATCCGTGAAACACCCTCCCACAGTGATAACTGGTAAAATTAAGAGGATTCCTTAAAACCTCGACTAAACAGACCAAGACACGGAGTCAGTCTAAGGAAAAGGCAAAGACCACCCCCAATAGTATTGGAGAATAGACCATTTCCTTCCCCTCAACCAAAGGATCCCCGTTTGTACATCCTGCAGCGCAGTTTGTTTACAGTATCAGATAGTATCACTGAACCGGACTTCCCAACCGAAGTGACTGCAGGATGGGCAGCTGATTCATTGCGGGTTAGGACACAATGGGTCGCCGGACGCGACCTCAGCCCTGCACTGACTAATTAGAAATATTATTATGTTCCCAAGGAGACGGAGGAATTGAAGGAGGATGCTGCTCCAACTCCGTTATACCCATCGGCCCGCTCAAAAAAAAAAGGGAGCGATTGTACATAGATGAAAATATGGTGCGGATGCTAAGGAAGAAGGCCCTAGAGATGAACCTAATCAAATAGAGCCCTTTTCCCCAGGTAGGGGTGGTATGTAACGCTTCTAAAATAATTCGAAGCGTTACAGAGTCGCGTCTACGGGATACCAAATTGTACGCGCAGGTTGGTATTTCCTTGCGCAGAATGAAAGTGGGCGGCATCCAGACGACTTTTCCTTTCTTGGCGGCGACCAATGTAATGCGCGCATACAGCGACGAGTCGCCGGGTGGGAGTCGTTTGGAGTGCTATATAACTCGGGTACGCGAGCGATTCTGGACAGTTCCGTTTGGAAACTGAACCCCCGGTGGACTAGGAACCTGAACGGGGCTGGCTAGAGAGAACAGTTCGGCTCTGAAACTAAGAGCGCCTAAGCGGGCTAGTACCGAAAGTCGAGCTGTTTATAAAGTTGATATAGAATAGGGACTTGGGAATAAAGTAATGATTGACGTACGTAGAAGATGTAAATATGATTTGTAAATAGTTGGTTAGAATAAGTAGATTAATACATTAGATGTTTTAGTGATAACCATGGATGGCTGCTTAGTATAATCCCCCTCCCCGCGAACAAGGGCTACAGGGAATTTATTAAAATAACATTATAATGAATGTCCGTGAATTAAGAATATATGTACTAATTTAAAAAACTAATGTTTCTAATTATACCCCTATGACCTTTCTTAACTGATACGTCCCCTGGATCAACCCCGGTGTTTGATAGCAATGACGCTATTCGTGAATCTGGCTTCCGTAACCAGATGCGCCCGGTTGAAAGCGCTACGTGGCGCCCGAGCAGGGACTCGCGATCAGATAGCAGGGTATAGGTAATTAGAACAAGTGCGGGGTCAATTAGTTGAATATATCGGCTACTGTTTCGGTCCATTTCCGGTCGTTGAAACATAAAAAAGTAGGTATTCTATACCGTCGTTAATTGGTTAAAAAGAGAAAGAGTGTAGTGCGAACACAATACTGTCCGTTTCATATAAGTAAACCTCGGTAACCGGCTGTTCCATACGGACGCGAAGGTTTTCTTAGGTTCAGAGTACAGTACGAATTCCCTGATCAAGAGTTGGTGTTGAAAAATAAAAGGACCCATAGGTGTTTGATAACAACGACGCTATCCGGGGATCAGGCTTCCGTGACCAGATGCGCCCAGTTAAGAGCGTTACAGAGTTATGCGGCACAATTGCGAGGAGAGAAAACGTATCGGAGTGGAATCGAAGTGCAGGTGGAGAGTATCGTTGGCGGGCAGATTTGAAAGTAGGGGAAATGAGAGACATAAAGAGGATGGTACGAGCGTGCATGGAAGGTTGAACAGCGAGTTACAGGATGAGTAATAGAGTGACGTGGAAATAAACAAGCAGTGCGGTACAGGGGGAGAGTGGCAAGAGACGGAGTGGTTTTCGGAAGCTCAAGAGGAAAAAAGGCGGAGATGGGAAAAGTATTTAAGGAGGAAATATAGAAGGCGATTGAAAAGGGGACATGGGATATGGAGGAAGATTGAGAGAACGAAACACAGTTGATGTACAAATCGATGAAGGGCGAGCGATGTGTACTGTTTGGCGGACGGTTTTAAAAGTGTGAGACGAGGCCGTAATGAGGAAAGAACGAGTGTGTTTCGGATTTGAAATAAGAGCAGGAAATCATAAAGAAAAGAAAGCGGAGATTTGAAAGGAATTCAAGAAGGAAATGTGAAAAGCGATTAAAAGTGGGGACAGGTGAAAACAGTGGTGGAAGGTGCAAAAGAGTTAAATTGAGTCTTTAACGGAAAACGTGGCGATTAAACAATTCGCTTGGTGTTTTTGGATTGCGTGTCTACAGCGGAGAACGACAAGGCGACAGGTCATGAAGGAGAAGGAAGATGTGGGGAGTCAACGACAGCAGAAAATAGGAGAACATGCGGTGACGGTGAAGAAGTTTTGCAGGATGAACTAATTGAGCGGGATATAACACGAATGTGAGGAAATAAGAAGCAGCGGGGCAATAAACCAGGAATTTTTCAAATGAAAGGAAAAGAGATTGTGAAAGGTTTATGGTGTGCGCGTAGTAATAAAGTAAACACAGGGCTGCCCGGCGTATTGAATTTGTTGGGGCTGAGCGAAAAGTTGTTAAAAGAAGGGTCGCGGAGAAATAGTGAGCTAGAGAGGAGAGAGGAAAGTAAAATAAATATGGATGTTGAAAGCGATGGATAAGTTGATGTAAAAAATTGATAGTCTGCACAAAGTGATATGGGAGCTCAAATTTTGATTGATTGAAAGAAGAAAAAAAGAGAGAGAGTTTTGATATAAATAAGGATGACGACTATGGAAAAGAATTTGATGGAGGTTAGCAATGAGTTATAGAGTAAGAAGGAAGGGTTTAAGGACTTTGGAATAAAAGAAAGGATGTGCAGTAAAGGAATAACTGTGGCAGAAGGAGTAGCAGGAAAGGAAGTATGAAGTATTCAGGAGGCAAATGAAGTACAAAAAGGGGAGAGAGAGAAGAATTTTTATGCAATCGAGGGATAAAGTAAAGGGTGATGAATAAAGAGGAAAGGGCAGAAATACCGGAGAAGGAGACTGGTAGGAAGAAAAATAAGATCCAGGAGGCGGTGAAGTAAGTCACGACTGCGAATCGGAAGGAAAACAGAGCAAAGTGAGGAAGAAAGAGTATGGGAAAACGAGGTGGAACCGTCTGATGAAGAAGAAGAAGAAGAAGAAAAAGAAGAAGAAGAAGAAGAAGAAGGAGAGTATTCAATGAAGTAGGAAAGTGAAGAAGACGGGAGGAATACAGAAGAAGGGAACAAGGGAAAATGTGGAGGATGAGAGGAGAAATAAAAAGAGATGTTAATTTTTAAGATGATGTAATGATGTATTTGTATGGGTATCTATAAAGGGTGTTTATATATTCTAGTATATTTCACTGCACTGCAATTGCACCTAATGTATATTTACAATCAAGATGCGTCGTTAAATATATCTTTTGACAATTATTAAAACCTTACTTATAAGAAACTCGCACTCTTTTGTGTTCATCTTGATTTAGAATGAACTATAGTTAGTATTCCAGACTATGTTGCATAGCACGAAAAAAAAATCTGGATGTTCATAGTAAAAAAAAGCTGTGTATATAAACCACGGCTAATAATTCTTGGACAGGTTTTATCCCGAGCTTACATTAATATTAAAACACATCCTGGCCCTAAGCTCGGCATCCAGACTGTAAAGGATTTCCGCATAATGCCGTGCATAAATCTGGCGATGCTAAAATCCTATCGCGACAAGCAGCAGAGGAAATACAGTATAGATAAAACGTACGTTATAAAATATTATCGTCCGCGAGTAAATTATTCGAAACGAAAAAGCAGGAAGTGACCCTTACAGCGTCACGTACATTTGCAAATATCTGCTCGATTAAGCAACGTACTTTCGAACTTCCGGGTGTCCGCATACAAGTAAATGATTGCAAACCCGCGTTTAATT
>JARJED010180337.1:0-11220 GCA_030264515.1 Sepedophilus sp. GC000190 | reverse complement strand
TCAACCTGACTGCTTATCTTTAGACGCTACAGTGTGGACAGACAGACCCACAGACAGATATCATTTCAAAAACAACTTTTTTAGGTTCAGTGGACCCCAAAATGGATATATCCGCAAAAATCTCGAGGTCGAAAATTTTCATGATTAGTATACTTTCTTTTTACGTTGTAAAAGAAAGTAAAAATGACAAAGTGAAAGAATTTCGTATGTTTTATAAATTCTATGAAAAAATAAAACATATTATTGAATTTCAAAGAATTTGATATTTAAAAAATATCTAAAGATTTTTAAGAAACTCGAGATTTTTTTTAAACTTGTAATGAATTCCTTGATAAATTCAGCGATTTCTACAGAATTTCATAGTAAACTTCAAAGATTTTATGAAAAGTAGAAAGGTAGAAATGAAATATTAAATAAACTCATATTCTATATATTTGTAAGATCTTGTTGAAATTTCAAAAGAAATTTATTGAAAGTGATAGAATTTCGGACGAATCTTAAATAAATGCAAATAATTTCATGTGAAAAAACTCAATTATTTTCATAGAATCTCATGAAAATATTAATAAATGTTCTTGTAAATTTTTCAAGATTTTATACAAATTTCGAAAGAAATAATAGAAAATGTAGTAACTCAAATAAATTATTTTTTCAAAGATTTCGTATAAATTTCGAGGAAATCAATGTTTTTTTATAAATAATGTCACCGAGTTTGGATTGATCGCCCAACTTAGCTATGCGTTCCGAGTCGTAAAAATAGATCCCACCCACCAGTGCGCACTGGCTTGACACTGATAAAACTCAGTTGAACTATGATATTTTTCAGGCTTCCATTGTACAATCAGGAAAAAAGTAAGTATAAATATTAAGAACGCGACGAAATTTCGGGTTGATCGGAATGTACGAATCGTACTCTCTCTCCTTTTGTTCCGAATGCGCTCTCATGTTTTAATTGCGCAGGTGCCGGTGTTCAAAATTTCACCCGCGTAGCTATCCTGAGCGAGCAGTACTAGACTACAATGATTTGAAAATTTGTAAACCAATATAGTCTTTCCCTTATTTTTGTGGAAATTACTTTTGTTATTTTCAGTCTAATTAAGATTTCTTTTAATAAATTCTTATGTTTGTTTTCAAAAAAAGATTATTAGATTATGTTCATTATTGTTCGATAATTTTCATTAATGTTTCAAATATCTTCGTTGACTTTTCTAAGATTGTACATGGTTTTACTTATTTGTATATTTTTCTAATACTTCTGTATTTTTTTAAAGAACGTTTTTTATTTCTAATATCAATTAAAAATTTTAATAACTTTCAATGATCTGTTTTTCAAACATTCTCAAAAGTTTAGCAATTTTCAAAGCTTTTCATTTATTTTCTTAAGATTTTAGGCGATATTTAATACTTCTCGACTATTTTTATTGATTTGTCATTTCCATCAACTCACATAGTTTTTTCTTGAGTTTGCCAAGGGTTTAAATAATTTTCAATGTTTGTCGATTATGTTTCTTGATGTTACAAAAATGTTCATCACTTTCCTCAAGATTTGTTTTTAGTAACTTTACAAAAAAATATATGATTGTAGTAAATATTTCAGATGGTTTTAAAAGTTTTTCGAATATTTTGGTTATTTTTTAAAATACTTCTGTGACTTTCATTGATCTAGATTTACTGGTTAATCTCTTTGAGGTCAACAATAACTTTTAACAATTAAATTTGTTTACGGAGTACCAATATCAAAATATACGAATATTATCAATGAATATATAAATTAGTCTATATTTTATCAATAATTTTAGATTACAGATCAATCATTTTATTTACTTAAGTTAAAAAAAGAAAATTTAATCCGACCTTCCTGATAATGCTTCATAGTTTCGACGAACACTTGTAATAAGTTTGCGAAACACTATTTTTCGCGGAAAATCGGTTAAGAATCCCTGAAATACGTAATTAATTTCTAAAATTAAGTGAATTTCTTTAAAATTAGAGCCAATTAATGCTATAAAAACTTAGTATAAAATGCACAAACTGAAAATTACTGCATAATTTCTGAAAAAGCTTATTTTTTTAGTTCTACAGCATATTTTTTGCATAATTAGTCATTTTTCGATGTCTCGCTACGTTTGCGGTGTTGAGTGATTGTAATGTCGGACAATAGTAAATAGTAAAATAGTAAACATTCGATCTGATGAAGCATCAGCTACTCAGATGCGGGTTACAACCTGGATCCCCTAGTTTATGTTTATTATTAATATTTTTGTACATTATTTTCTATTGCATAATATGTTTTGTAATTAAATAGTTATTTATGCAACAAGTGCGTAAAGTAGAGTTTTTTTCACGAGTAGGAACGTTTCCAAAAGAGTGATAAAAACTTAATTTACACACGAGAGCAATAATAATTAAATCGAATTAGGATGAGCGTGTTTTGTGGTTAGGTTCCACTTCAAAACATGTTTAGTTATTAGTTATTTTCTACAGCAACGCTGATTTACAAATCACTTCACTCACTCGCGTGATTGCAGTAATATTACTTCACGCATTGTTCGGCATGCGTAACGTAGTCGCATTCACGACGTTTGTTGAAAAAAATCGTTTTAGTTATAAAAAAAAAGAAGACAATTACGCAAAAATTTGTGTTTATTTTGTATATAAGATTCAAATATATGATTTTTTTTTTTTTATTTTTATTATAATTTTAGTTAATACATATTTTAATATGAAATGAGTAATGGATGTATGATATATTATGGGTTGTTAAAAGTTGTTTATATATAATTAATGCATATTTCTACATTTAAACCTTAATTTGTGCTTAAAACAACATTCATGCATTAATATTAATATATTAATATACTGTTAACTCTACATCAGCCAGTTGTTTACAAAAACTTTAAAATAAAAATAAAACAAATGTGAACAAACATTTATTTAAAGTTTTGTACTCTTTCTAGGTTTGTTCTTCAGTCATGTTGGGTGGCTCATGGTTAAAAAACACAAAGATGTGATAGAGAAGGGGAAAACCATTGATATGACCGATTTAGAAGCAAATCCAATAGTAATGTTCCAACATAGGTAAGCCTTATTCATTTTCATTAAAAATAACATATTTCGATATTTTTTTCGCCAATATTAATATTACTCTTTTATTTTGGTAGACTAATCACTTTATACATTATTTATTTTCCTTAGATATTATTTTCTGTTAGTATTTATTGGCTGGATGGTTATTCCGATGTTCGTCACGTACTATATTTTCGAACAAAGCTTATCACACGCATTTTTCGTTGGTTTCATATACAGATACATCGTTTCTGTAAATCTTACTTGGTGCATTAACAGCTTAGCACATATGAATGGTGTTAAACCATATGACAAGTGAGTTGTAACATTAAAACGGCATGTTATAAAAAATGTATCCTAATATTTTTTAAAGAAACATTGGTCCGACTGAAAACAAGCTTATGATGTATGCCGGTTTCGGGGAAGGATTCCATAACTACCACCACACCTTCCCATGGGACTATAAGGCATCAGAGTTTGGTCCAGATCTTAGAAACTTCACGACAAGTTTGATCGATTTTTTTGCATGGCTAGGAATGGTCACAGATAGAAAAACGGCATCTCAAAATATGATTGAAATCAAAAACAAAAGGACCGGCGATGGTAGTAGTTCAGCGCCAAAATTATTGCGTGATATTTTATATTTTGCAGTCTTTCTGGTTTTAGTTTGAATATTATTAATTTGTAAATAAACCTGTATAATAGATTAACAGTCCAAATTATGTGATTATGGTAATGTAGAAGTTTAAATTGTGTTTTTTATAATAAATTTCTTAATTAAAATAAATATATTTGTCTTCGCATAAATTAGAATTAATATTTTCTAGTGTTTTATAATGTCGGTAGTTAAATAAATCCACGCAGTGACGGACTAAGCAGTTGATGGATCAAAGGCGCAACTTGATTTTAAGATTAATGAAATTTGAAATTATCTTATCCTATTGTTGAAAAATCAACGAATATTTATAACTTCTATTAAAACTCCTAAAAATCGCATCATATGTTGATGGAGGTTCTTTCGTTTCCCCGACCCATCGATGTACAACTCACGGATGGAATTATTGAGGTCACGCGCTTGCATAAACAGGCAGCCGATACTAGTAAATGTAGGCCGCCGTATGTCTTAATTGGGTAACCAGAGATGGCTGAACGGTTCTGAGGAACAAAGTGGCACTTTCCAAGTTAATTGGTACTAAAGAAGGCCAGAATCTGGTGCAGAGATGAAGGTAATAGTGCAGCATGGTGGAGGACAAGAACCAGCATTACAAACCAAGGTGTAAGCAATGACTTAGTGTGGGCAGATATGTAACTTTTCGGCCAATATAACCCTTGAGGAATTTGGAGAGAGCATCAGCGGTTTAACTAACAATGTGAGTAGAATCAATAGAACAAAGATAATAATTGCTTGTAATTTCAACGCAAAGGTTTGGGGCTGAAATTTAGCAAGCAAAGACCCATGGTCAATGCAGGGACGTCAATGAGCTGGTTGGTGTGTTACCGGGATAGCGAACCAATGTTCATTAAAATGCGCTGACAATCGCTGTGTAACGTAACTTATACCACATCGGGTTCGCTAGTAAATGTATTTCAATGAAAAGGAGATGCTGAGTGACAAGCTAACATCCCTGAACAAAGGGAAATATATCACAAGTCTGAATGAAGAGAAATTTGAAAAGCCTCTAAAAAAAACTCTTCGATCTGAGCTAAAAGTCTCATAAAAACTTCGAAGGAGGCATGTGATGCAGAGACGAAGAAAGAAAATAAAAGGATAACGATAAACGCAACCGAGCTGTAGTGGTGAAGCCCAAATTTCACCTGAGGCCGATGCAAAATTAGAGCATATATATCTAAGATAGCCTACAAAATTATTAGGATTCATAGAAATTATTATGTGAAGAAGTGGAAGAGGACATATGGGGACCTGGCTACAAAGGGTTAATTAAAAAACATGGGTGATTTTGATTATCTACAATAGTGTTCCATAGAAATGAGCTAAGAAAAACAGTAGAATATTTCTTGGCAGAAGAATGTGAAACATATAAAGCAAACAGTATAAGTGGACAGTTCCCACTGATGTCTAACGACAAACTAGAAGAAGCGGCTCTGAAAATCTAAATAAAACGGCTTCATGACATGCTGGTATCACAAGGGAAGTGGAAAAGTATGCCGAATATGTGAAAAATATTCTGAATATGTACTTCAAAGATGGTATTATTCAAAGATAGTAGAAGTAAACAAATCTAATCTTATTAAGAAAAGATGATAAACCAGAAGGCCAAGTATCGTAGTTTAGGCAAGTATGCCTGTTGAATAAGGCCAGGAAATTGTTTAAACCTACCAATTAAAAAAGATGAAGTACTTCGGAAGAGGGCTTCTTGGCGAAAGCTAGTTTCGATTTCGTAATGGTACGGTTTTCCTCAAGAGTCGGTTCTGGGTCCAATGCTGTGGATCAATTTTCTAGAGGGTGGAGTTCGCCTACAACCTTCATTGGTTGCCACTAAAAAGACAAATAAACTACTCTAGAGTACATACCAAGCACTGGAAAGGTGCTAGCTTGGACAATTCATTGGAGGAATTCAATATTGCATCGAAACAAACGAATATTATTTTATTCATTGTCAAAAAAAGTCGAATGCGCAAAAAACTAAAAACCTAAATCTGTTTCGGAGTCGTCCTGGATGCGCGAAGAGCTTTCAAAGCTCACATTGAGAAGACGACCAAGAAGACTGCGGAAGTTGACTCATACTAAACCGAGGAAATGGAGGTTGATATACTGAACAACAAATTCAATACTGCTGTATGGGGAAACTTGGTTTAGCTAGGAGAGAAAAAAACTATCAGAAAGAAGGCACTCCGAATGGCCAGCGCTTTCGTGACGGTAGCTACATAGATATCCCTAGTAGTTATGGGAATTCACTCTGTCGATTTAATGGTGAAAGAAAGGGTATCAATATTAAAGGAAAACAGGAGTTGGACCGGAAATCGAAGAAACGAATATTAGATGGACAAAACAGGTGACTATGATGGTTTAGCGGCAAGACTCCTCAAAGAATTTCAAACAAATGCTTTTAAAATTCTTTCCATATCAAATAATGACTGCATACAAAATTTCATTAAAAAATGTTGAGTAGTTTTTTAAAAAAACGTGCGACAAAAATCCCTTACATACACCTATACACACATACACACACACATATTTTTTTTGTAAATAGTCAAATCGTGTCCAGGGGAACCGGAGGTGGCTTTAGTTGGTAGGTCTGTTAAATAGAGCAAGAATTTAATACAAGTCTTTTGATGATTTACCCTTGTACTCTAAAAGCAAAAAAATACTCCAGGAATACACCTTGGAGAAACTCGCGCAGGCGGCAGTAGTCAAATATCTGCATATCGTCTCCACCAAAACTTTCAAAAATTTTCATGTTGGTGACAAATTTTTTTCAACAAACATAATTTCGCGGCACATTAATTCTATCTACTCTACCTGAAATTAAACAAACATCCTTATAAGATATATGGACAAATAAATTTTAATATATTTTTGTTTAAGAATTTACATTTGCACGACACACCTTCAGATTGAAGCAGACACACTAACATTTCGCAAAATACAGTTTGAAATGCTCTGATATACATCATCCTTTTATCGCTGATACCAGAAATCAAATCATAAAAGAAGTTAATAATCTACTATAATACTTAAAAAGAAGACATAGCTGTCCACAGATACAATACAATTCATTGTTCAAATATAATGTTCATCGAAGCAACAGGTCAAATTATCGAGGAGGAGGTGATGGTATTCCAGTTTTTTTTTTTATCTCATGTGATCATCTACAAAAGCATAAACACTTGACGCTAGTGTTCTCAATGTTAAAATTGTATCCGTCTGCATATTATTCCTCTTAATTGGTACGGAAATAGACGAAGCGAATTATCATCGACTTCCCACATTACCCGAACGCACAGTACTGGTCAGTGTTACAGGAGTTTTCAACTATCCATCGCTGGGTTGGCCAAATTGCTGGACATAAATTCTTCTTAGCTTACCACCACACTAATCTCATACTCAACTGTTTAATGACCCGGCCCGTTACAGACGCAATTAACCTCTCACTAAATTTCGCCATAATGAAATAACAATTTACTCTCCACCAAAGTTATTAGTCCTCCAATGACAACAGCGACCATCAGGTTAGAAAAATTACCTTATAAGTCCGGCTCAACATTGCGATTCATAAAATGCAGAAAATGCTGTAGGCGATCCAACTTGGACGAGATCACCGAAATACTTCATAACGATCAATCATTGCGAAACCTTGATCAGTCTATAGCATCGGAAAATCTAAAACCTAGGTTACTGAATCTTCATTCTACAACAAAATCGAAAATACAAAGTAATAACGATCAGTGAATCACACAAAATTTTCTGAGGAATGTTAAGGAGAAAAGTATGGCCTGCAAATGTTACCCAAAATTCCTAGGCTCACAAAATAATAATAATGCCTAGAAGGAACCTGAAACGAACCAACCCAGGGTCTGCGGAAGGCGGAACGAGAGGCTGAAATTTCCAATGACGAGAGAAAGTGTCTTTTTTCATCAGGTTGCCTAGTTGTTCGCTGACGAGTTTCAGAGCGTTTACGTTTACGACTTTGAAGCGATGTAGGTACTTGAGTCCCTAAATCTCCATTCTCCAGCGGGACCAGGAAGAATTGCTACAAAATAGATTATGCAACATCCTATCATAGATAAGGTATGGAACTTAATCCTCTTAAATAATCTCATGCCGCTGTGACAACATAGAACACTGACAGACGTTATACAAGTATACTTTTTCGAAAGCTTTAGAAGAAGTTCCCCACTAGAGACTCGTCTACGAAATCATACAGTTGGGAGTACGGCACAAACATTTTAACTTGATAAAGGAATTTCTGAGTAACTGGACCATCATTGTAATAATCTGTCACATCTAGGAAAGTGAGGACTAATATCCCCCAAACATCTAGCTTTGAAAATGAGAAATCGATCAAATCTTACAAAATCTATAGAATTCGGGCGGAAGAACCATCTAGGCCGATAGCCATTTTAATGGATTTTATGTATTTATGTTAAGTCTATCAATATAAATATTTATTTCTTTTTCTCTTCGAAAAGTGATAATAATTTTTGGACGTATTTTAAAAACTAATGAAAATTCAGGTGTGTTATATTGCAGTCTTTCGAAAAGCTTAGAAAATTGTGGAAATGAAGAAAAACATAATCACTAAAAATTAACAACAAATAATCGTTGAAAATCTTTTCACATTCACTAAATGATTGTTTTTAATCAGTTATGCGAATTATGTAAAATCTTTAAAAACTTTTGGAAAATTAAAACAACTATGAAAATCATCCAGAATGCAGAAAAACAAACGGGGAAAATTGTTAAAAATATTAGAAATTCAGAATTTTTTGAAAAAGATAAACAAGGAAAAGAACGATGAAAAAGTAATGAAAAATTTCGAAAATCCATAACAAAAATTGAATATTCGTTTAAATATCGACGAAAATATTGATTAAGATAACAGCAGAAGTCCGAATTTTTAAAAAGTGGTGAAAATTTGTGTGAAACAATGAAAATGAGTGATTTTAAAAAAATAATAAAAATATAAATAAATATTTTTTGTACACTGAAATATTTATAACTAAGATTTAAATATATACTTCAAGAGAAATTCATGTATCAGAGTAATTTCTTCAACTTCAACAAAATTAGCAATTTTCCAAAATTTATAAGAAACATAAAATCAAAATTATAATTTAAATTATTTTGAAATATGCAAAATATTTGAACAAAATCATTAAATAATCTTTCAAAATCATTCAAAATCTGCGAAAAGTTGCTGCGAATCTATAAAAAATCAAGAAATGTCTTGAAAATCTTAATGAAATTTATGCGAAACATTAGTAGAAAGTATCATGAGAATTCTCATAAATCTTTAATAAATCTTCCAAAGCTTCTAAAAATTACATGGAAATATTAAAAAACTAATGAAATGAAATGAAGTACTAATATCTTATTTAATTTTATTTACTTAAATCATTATATATTCGCAAAAACTCTTACGAATAATTGAAGAATCGATTGATAATTTGTGAATACTGTTAAAAACAAAATGTAAATATAAAAAAGAGAAAGTTCTCGAAATTGCAATAAAACTCTCAAAATGTATTGAAAAGTCTATGAAAAATTATGAAAATTAAGGAAAATTTTTGAGAAATTAATGTAAATCATTACAATGTTCTGAAAACTAGTTTTTCGAAAATTCGTTTGATATTTTATAAAAGAAAAGCTCTTGAAAATTAAATGAATCTATTTAAAAAGTTTTAAAACTTTAATATTTTTTAATTATTGCATAATAAATAGAAATCCATCAAAATCCAGAAAAATTGTTCTTTAAGAACTCTAATCGCCGAAATGAGAATTGGAATTTAATTGTTGACATTTCGGAGTTTAAATTGATAATTTGAATCGTTTTAAGTAATAAGAAATAAAAAGCAAATGCCGATATGAAACAGAAATGTTTTTCTTTTGCAAATTGTTGTTATATTATGATATAACAACAATGTATAATAAATAAATTTATTAAAATTACGAAAATATTTTATATTATTAGAAAATAAATTTGTTTTATTTGTTGATAAAAACTGTAAATATTATACTTACCGTAGATATATATAAGCATATCATTTTTATTTGATAGAATTTATTCATTCTAAACGTCCCAATTCGAACATATCAAAAACTGTAACGAAATTTACATATGAAATTTTCCAGCAACTTTGTGCGCACATACACAATTAATGATTCATATAAATGGACAATTCATGACACCTAAATACATCAATAAAATTCGCCACTTTATTATAACTGTGAGGCAATCCGATACTGGGTCAATAGTGTTTGATAATGATATAGAGTACAGGCAATTTATTCGATTTTTCAAACTGAATGGCGTGTCGCAAAAGCATGTGCAATTTTATCGTGTATATAAACGACCAAATATCTTCTTAGATGTTTATAAAACACATTAATATGACCATATGGCGCACCCATGCGGTAGTTTTTTTCAATTAGCATTTTCGTGTTTAATATTTATAAGATGCAATTAAGTGTTATAGAAGTAAACAATATTTTGCATGAAAGTGGAAACGTTTTCGATTTTATGCAGGTTTATGAAAATTTTGTTATAAATTGAAATTAAAACTGTCTGGCTGACAAGTAAATATTGCTAGCGGATATGTTAAAAGTTAATAATTAAGTTCGCTTGACAGAATTGGCTGCATTTATTTGACGTCGAAGTTATTTTATTTGCAATTACAGCTAGCAGTTGCTTCTAACACGTAACTATGTAAATCCTGCAGGCAAGCAACTAATCAAACTCGCATAGAAATGTAATTTTAAGTAAATAATATAATAATTATTTACATTATCTATTACACCATCAATATTTTCAATATTTATATCATAATTATCATAACACATATCTCCTAGTTGGTTAAACAAAATATATGTATTTTACTATGTATTTTACAACAGTAATTTGCAACCTTCTCTCAACCACAATACACCCAAGATTTTCCTAAAATTCCGTCGGACGCCACAACAAAAAATTATTATTAGAAACATGACACTATCACATTATGGGAATCTTAAAATAGAAGTGGATCAAGTCCTATTAATCAAAGATAGAGAAAAAAGTTTTCCATATGATGTCAACTTAAGTGGGCACACTGTATAAACAAGTAATAAAAAAATTGAGGTGTGGTCCCCACCAGGCTTTCCTTAACTGTATATCTGCACATCGGAGGAAGATCTGCGAACTATTCTAAACATCTTCTCGGAGGCATACAAGTAGATAGACTATGCCGATACGGGGACACTTTCCCTATGTAAAATCCCTATGATGGGACCTCGCTACTGTTTGGACCAGGTGACCTCGGATGACCCCGGGATGCTCGAGATGACTCCAGATGACCGAGATCTGGGGCTTCGTAGGACCAAAACCGGGGCGTATGGCTTTTTATAGATGATTTTGATTAAAATTTCTGTTTAATCGGTCAATAATTTCATTAATCGGCTATTAATTCCCAAGGAATGAGTCATAGAACTTTCTC
>JARJED010180271.1:0-11059 GCA_030264515.1 Sepedophilus sp. GC000190 | reverse complement strand
TCTATTGCACAATGTTACTGCCTACCCCGCAAGGGAATGGCGTGATGAGTATGTAGGTATTTATAGTGTCGTATTTTTATTTGAAAAAAATCTCAACGCTTCTACATAGTCTTCAGCTTGTCTGGGAGCGACGTGATTTGGTTTTTTCTTATGTGAGTTGTGAATGCGTGAGCTTTGGTGAATCCACAGTTATAATGGATTGGGAAGTCTGGTGGTGACTTAGAGCGTGCGGTACCTCTAGGAGAATTGATGTATTGCTGCCAGCGGGTTCGCATTTTTCTACGCTCCGATGTTTTTTTATTGGGCCGTGGTACAAGTTAACCATACTCTGTCCGGTAGATGATGCAGATGGTATGGGTGGTGTGTCTCGTCTCATGGTCTGGTCAGTTATAGTTTCCCGGATGTGTCGATCCAATTTACATCTTGGCGATCGAGGCGCGGGGAGATGAGGTCGTGCGGGACAAGTCGAATTCCGCGTTGGAATCACTCCTTGGGTAGGCTCCAGTTGGACAGCGTTAATGGCGTTGACCAATTGTTCTTCCCTGATGTCTAGACTCATTTTTACACGGTGTAGCAGGTTCCCTTGAAACGTTGAATTTTCTCGTTTTGCTTCGGAGGTGGCTGGCTCTAGACTGACGCTTACCTAGTCTGCACTTCTCTTCTGGGCCTAGCTAGTGGAGTGGGGAAAGAAAACCAGTATTGTCGCGAGTAAGACCGGTTTTTTAGTTCCCTTCTGGTCGGATGAACCATTTGGTCCCCGCTCGGGCGCCATATAACGAAACTATCTCTGACGATCGTTTAATAGGAATTTATATGCCGGGTGAGGCTTGCCGGATTCCAGGGGTTCGGGTTAATTCAGGTTTATTACAAATACACATAATACGTTACAAGTATTACATATATTTAATTACATATCAGTCTGGTAATAAGTGATACTCTACTAAGTTTATATTTGAGCGCTACTCAATTAAGCGCCGACGACAGCCCTGGACGGATAACTCGGTCACTGGAAAATGGGAAGACTGGCTGCGTCGCGTTCATAGATAACCCTCAACTAGGACGGCGACAATATACAATAAATGGTAGGATGAGTGCTATGGCCGTAATTAACAATATTCGCGTCGGTAAGGTTGGCTCAGTTGCGGGAAGGTCGGACCCCGAAAGAACGGTGGCGGCCAGTGTCACGTGACTGGATGACTATCAATTACGTCAAGAAAACTACTGCGTAATATTGGCCTGATTTCGGGGAAGTCGGACCCTAAAAGGATAGTGTAATTACTCGGTTTCTAAACGACACGCGATAACTTCATGCACTGTTACTAATCGCAGTGTCTTTAGTCGATTTAATTCTGGGCAGGTTCGACTTGATGTTTGACGGATTTCTTGCAGTGTGAGTGCACATGACTTATGGGTGCATGTGGTCTCGCTTACCGCACTACAAGAGGAATTGGTGAGACTATAGCGTGAGTGCACAGGACTTATGGATGCGTGCTACATCCGCCATGGTGATGAGTGATGAACGGGCGTGTAGGACCCCTTGAATTAAGGTGCACATAATGGAAAACATAGATTTATACACTGACTAGATGTTTATTTGTTAAAGGGGCACTGATGGCCCGCTAAGATAATATTTATAATTAAAGGGCTCTGGAGGAGCGAATAATGATATGGGTATGTGAGTGCGTGCTAACGATTGAGCACGCATCCATAAAACGCTGGCTGATGACGAGCTTATGTAGAAGACGTCCTTCTAGGACGCGAGTTGAGGTTGAATAGGGGGAATGAATGGCCATAACGGCGGGCCAAGATGCTCAGACCCTCTCCACTAAGTTGCCGTTCGGTGCGCGACATCTTTTGTGACGGCCATGAGGTGGTGCCACCTATGTCGCGACCGAAGTGATACTATACTAAGTTTATATTTGAGCGCTACCCAATTAAGCGACGACAGCCCGGGATGGATAACTCGGTTACTGAAAAATGGAGTGGCTGCCGGCGGCGTCGCGTTCATAGATAACCCTCAATTAGGATGGCGACAATATACAATAAATAGTAGGATGAGTGCTATGGTCGTAATTGACAATAAACGCGTCGGTAAGTTTGGCCCGGTTGCCGGGAGGTCGGAATCCGAAAGAACGGTGGCGGCCGGTGTCACTCGACTTGATGACTATTATGTCAAGAAAACTACTGCGTAATATTCGCCTAATTTCGGGGAGGTCGGACCCTAAAAGGGTAATGTAATTTCTCGGTTTCTAATCGACACGCGATAACTGCATGCACTGTTACTAATCGCAGTGTCTTTAATCGGTTTGATTCTGGTCAGGTTCGCTTGGTGTTTGACCGATTTCTTGCAGTGTGAGTGCACATGACTTATGGGTGCATGTGGTCTCGCTTACCGGACTGCAAGAGGAATTCGGGAGACTGTAGTGTGAGTGTGCAGGACTTATGGATGCCCGTCTCGCTTATTGTACTACTGTACCAGGTTAGTGGTAAGATTTGGTCAGGTCAGGTTATGGACAAATCGGGTAATTATTGCGTGCCACATCCGCCTAAGCTCATCGACATGGTGGGTCAGTCGTTAAAGCTAGGCGATGAAGAGCCTTAGATTTGGTTTCCCCACAGCCTTGCTGGACAATAGTCGCGATGTTGGATGTGATCAAGGCGTAGGAGGTGGCGCATCGCAACGTCGATGTACGCGGCGATATTGGGAGCAACGCCACGGATTAGGTGCAACGCGACGGAAATGGTGCACCAAGTACAGGCGCATAAGACACCTGATGTTATTAGACCTAGTAGTCTGGGCGCGGTGTCTGAAGGGTATCGGAGTCGAAGAACCGACCCAGGTTGAGTCGGTGGACCGACTAACGAAAATCGCTCGCACGCACTGCTAAGTAGCAGCGTGGCGTTTCCCACACTATGCCGCGCTATTAATATAGCAATCACGGTAATATTCTTAGTAGCCGCCATCGTTAGTTTCGCCGCTTTCTGTGAACTTTGGAGCTCTCCTCCTCCTGTTTATAATAGGGTTTCAGATAACTGCCATTTTTGCCGATAAGATAACGCGTCCCCGGCGCCGTCTCCTTCTTAAGATCACGTATTTTGTGAGTTTGATCTCCAAGATAACAGATTGTGGCGTGGGGCAAGATTATTTTGGACAGAAGGGGGTGTGCCACGCCACAAATTGCTGCTTTGAAGAGGCAGCCATAGAACAATGTGTTTATCATGGAGAAGATGAGGCGCGCCATCCCACATTTCTTTTATCTTGAAGCGGTAGTTGCGGCTTTAGCAAAATGTGTTATCGTAGAGAGAAGGAGGAGTGTTATGCCACCAATTGTTATATTGTAGATTTGCTCCGTAATAAGTTTTCTTGGTATGGAGAGGGTACACCACACCACAAGTTTTGTTACCTTCGCCAAAGAACAGCTTCACAATTCGTTATCTTAGAGAAGGAGAGTTGCACCACGCTACAAGTTGTTATTACAACTACTGTTGACATTACGCAACCTCTCCTTTCCAAGATAACACATTGTGGCGTAACTTCGCCCCTCATTTCTAATATACAAAACTAAGCCATAGCTTTAATCTCATGATAACAGTATGTCGTTAAACTGACCGCCGCCCATTCCCCTTTGCATAGTTGACCGTATATGATAAAAAACAAATGTTTTATTTTTTTAATATATTATTTGGAAGTTTGAGTTTCTTCTTACACCATCTACTTTAACTTTATATGTTGTAATTTTTTTAAACTATTTCTTTCTCGTTCTTTTATTTAGGTAGCAACTGTCAACACTTTCAACGAGAAACGTTCGCCGACGACGAGGACCAGCAGAGTGGTGATCGGCTTAATATGTCTGCTGCACCTTACGTCAACGATTCTGTCGATTGCGATTAGTCTGAACATACAGCCGTTGGCGTGGGTCACAATAACCAGTAGGATATTGGAATATTAATTCGTTGCATTTCGATTGCATGCTCTGTCTCTTTTGCAGTCGCGGTCGTCTCTCTGTTCGGGATTTGCGTGATGCCGCAGAACGTGTCCAATAAGGAACACATAATTTCGTCCCCAATCATATTTCCGTGGCTCTGTTTTGTGGCGATTATCGTCAATATGCTGTTGGCGACCACTTTGTTGCTGGAGATATGGCCGGCATTGATATTATGGCTTTTAGCTGGTAAGTAACAAGTTAATTTAATCACTTTGAGAATGGTCTTCAGTTTAATAGACCGTTATGATTTTATAAGAAATACTTAAGATTAATATATAATTTAATCATCTTTCGTAAATCCAATTGCAGATAATAGATTTTTATTTTAGTTTCAAGGTAAATAAATTAAATGTGTACAGTGGTAGAAAATTATGGAGATAATTTTTTTTTTTTTATGATTTCACCACTTGCACAAACCCTCCTGGTTTATTTATATTCCGCGGATTATTATTTGTAACCGGGAATATAATGCTCGGGGTTGGGGGGTGTTAATGATATGATGATAATGAGGACGATTAATGAATAGCACTACGCTATTTTCCCTAGGAACTTACTCCCACGTACTCATTTTAGGCTGAGTGGACCTGTAGTAACATAAGTAAATGTATTTTTGGAAGGTAAAATTTAAGACAATGTAATGACTCTCCACTATTTGTATCATAAACCTTTTCATTGGACAATCAAGCAATGAAAATGCATTTATTAATAAATTTTCTAGGTAGTTTTCGAATACTTCGAATCTTTCAGTTAATAATATATATCAGTTAATATATTTTCTGTCTTCCCGGGCGTCTTCAGTTAAGAGTGGGTGCCGAGCAAATTGAGAGATATGATAAATTAAAATTAAAATAAATCAAAACTTACCGCTTAGATGATTTATTTTTTGAAAAATCAGTTGAATTTTAGACAATTTCGTTAAGTATGATTTTGTACATCATTTGAGTCTTGAAATAATTTTATTGACTTTACAAAATATTGCACAATTAACAAATTATAGAATTTTATTTAAAAAAAACTTAATTGAATAATAAATCATTGGTTATCTGCCCCCATGTCAAACCAAAGTCCCTGCTCGGGCGCCAAAAGTTGATATATGCCTGAAGTTTTTACCTGAAAAGAGGGTTCTCGGGCGCCACTACACAAATTATGGAGACATATATTTTTAGAATACTGTTACTTATATTAACAAATACGCTTCATCACTTGGTTTTACTTTAACAGTAGTCTTTCTGGTAATATACTTCATAAGCTGATAAATAATTTAAAGAAAACTGTTTCTCCAGTGCCTCCTGGCTTGTATCTGCGGGTGTTTTCTGGTTAATACGGCTTTTCCTGTTTTCCCCCCATGTTATTGACTTTCGCCCATGCAACCGCATACGTACATCTACGAATTATGTTATTTTGAAGATAAGTCAAACAAGATCCCAATTTACAAAAAAAAATGTAAACCGTGAACAAATTTATCTTATCTTTTGGGCGATTTGTATATAGGTTTTGAAAATTAAAGAAGTGATAAGTGATTACATCCTTAATATATATTTTTCAGGTTTATTATTATATTCACGCTGCAACTGCTGCAGCTGTTGCGAAGAGGACACGAAACGTCTGCTGAGTACCTCGAAAACGGAATGCTCGATCGCCGACTCCTCGACATCTCAGAAATTCATTGAAGTCGACACAATACTGATACCCAGATGACACGACGACGAGGACGAGTACCTAATATTAGACTTAGACGAGGAGGAAGCCTAACATTGAACATACGAAGGATCATCATGATTTTACAACCATCTTCGATTTTTAGAGACTAATTTGACAATACACTCAAAATGATACATACATATATATTTTATTAAGCAATTAAAAATAATATCATAAAAAACAAATACTTAAAACATGCGTGCACATTCAATTTCTAAAGCGAAACGTGAAGAAACACTTAAAGCGCATTTCGAGCAATATACATATACATATATATCGAAAAATAAAGACTGCAATAAAAGTGCGTATTTTAAATTTTTATTTAAAAGTGGGAGTGGGAGTGGACATATCTATTGTGCGAAAAATAAATATGAAAATTGAATGGGCACGTAATTATATATTGAATATATATATGTTATGTTTTGTTGTTTGAATACACATTTTTGAAGTATATAGAATGCATATATTATATTTAAAACAAATATTGTCATAAAAAAGTAAGTACAAAAATATTTTTGAATTATTGGGTTAAGTATCGATAGTATTAGGATGTGGTGTATCATTTTTCTGATACAAAGTTTGGTATACCAGATAGTCTAAGCAGGGCTTACCAACCCATGAAATCACCAACTCAAGAAAGTCATCATTTATATATTCGATTTCAATTGATTGGAGTTACATGAATCATTCCAATAATGATTTATTTTGTCATAGATGCATCATTCTAAGAATGATTATTCTAAGTCCAGTGTTCTCTACGAATACACGTTATAAATGTGTAGTTTCAAGTCCAAGAATGATCTGAGTCATGTGTTCTTTATGAATTACAAGTTGTCAATTTGTAGTTTCAATTCCGAATCAATCTTCCTACTGATTTATTTAGGAGAAACGTTGGTATTTTCATCTACGCCATATTTTTCATTTAAATTGAGTAAATCTACTGTTTATAGTAGATGCATCTATATTTCAACTGAGTTTGCAGGGTCCACCCTTCGATATTTTTAAAGATAAATTTAATAAAAATGATCGCACCAATTATCTAATTGGAATTCTTACAACATAATGAAATTGTAAGTCTACATATGCATTTGAAATGAACTACAGTTTTGGAAATCATCAACATACAGAAAATTTACCTAGCATCTTCATTACACTTGATGCATCATTTATAAAACATCAACGTTTCTTATAGCAGAATGATATTATGTGTCTGCATCTACAACCTAAGCTTCAAATCTAAGAAAATCTATCTTCCTAGAAACTTGCCTTCCATCATCGTTACTAATGACATAATTCATAGAAATTCGTTTGTTTGGCCCATACATCTCTTTTCAATTGAAATCCAGCAAATATCTTAAATTCCATCCATGTATCTTAATGTAAGATCTACAAATTCTAAAACCAAATTTCTGATTAAAAAGAAAATCAAATAAAAATATTATTTCCTTATTTAGTAAAAGCCAAAAATGATGCCCAAAAAATGAAAGGAAGCTCTAAATCAAAAAAAAAAATAAGAAACGATACTAAACACCAATAGTTCCATGTCCGTTTTTTATAATCTACAAATTCTACGCGTTTTTTCTTCTACATAAAAAATATATGAATGGGCGATATTTTACTCCCGTGATCTTTTTACAGCTTCAAAACTAAAAGAAAAATCTTAAACAAACACCAAATAATGACATTTTTTGGAAAGCTTGTAGTAACCGACGCGCGCGCATATTTTCAAGAGGATTGGATTTTAGCTGTGATAATAATAAAAAAAAATGTTTATATAATATTATAACGCTTTTGTGTGCAGATACAATTTTTCGACGACGGAAACCGAGCCAAGAATTTTTTGAAAGGACAAATTTTAATCATAGGACGAAAGGTACGGAGCACTATTAATTTCTCGAGTACAAATATTGTGTAGCCGACACGAAGATGAATCAGTAGCTTGCAAAGAAAAAAGTAATTTTTCAATTCCAGAAGTATTAGGTTTTGTATATGATGATGTTATATAGAGTTATTTGTTGTTTTGGTTGGGATTGGGATTTATTGAGGGTCGAGGGGCGCTTTGTTTGGCAATAATAAAATTATTGTTTGGGGGTTTGGAATATAAAATCAAATAACGTGCAACGAGTTTTTGAAGCTTTTCGATTTTGACTATGATATATTTTTTATAAATGTAGGTTAATGCGAGGGTATGTCGCCAACAACGTGTAATATTTATTGTAATCTTTATTGTTTAATAAAATTATACCAAAATGTCTATACCTATATTCAGAAATGTTTAATTCATTGTTATTTCAAAGAAGTTAGTTGTGATTTGACGTATAATAACAATAGAGAACAAGTAAGTACATTACTCACACTCGAATCCAATTATCATAATAGAGAGCCCTACTGAAGAGGCGTAGACGACGAAAATGCATTATAGAGATGGTACTATGATACTTAAGCTCAAATATAATACTTGGAACTTTTATGACGTAATGTCTCAAGTCACATGTTAATCTAAACTTATTTCAATATCCGGCATGGTGTATAGCCAAGGGAGTAGTAGTTATACTCTTTATTGTTAATAAAAATATTATATTAATATAATATTAATAAACAATTTACAGTAATAAACTAAATGCAACTTCTAAATAATATACAATATATTAATTACTAATATTAATTAGGTAATTACTATAAAAGAATTCAATAATATTTATATGTAATGGGATTTTTATTGCTTTGAAAGTCAGGATGCCATTAGGCAATGTTTATTATTTCTTATCAGTACGCAGCGTGTTATCGCCAATACTTGTTCGATTGTGCACTTATGCGAATAAATAATAAACTCTCAGTACAATTCCATCTCTAAACGTGCTAGGTATATTGTGTTGTAATAAAATGCAAATTTCTAATCGGAATTCTGCAATCTTTTAATGTAATCAACACCACGGTTAACGTATGATGTGATGGTACAATAGCATAACTAATAAGTGAAGAAGAAATACTTGTGTGCAAGATAAGATTAGCGTTTGAAATAAGTAGTAAGTAACCTTCAATTGATATATTGTGTATACAAAGAAACTTGTTTGCTTTGCACTATCGAGTCATACTATTCTTTGTTTCTCAAAGTATTGAATTATGTGCTACTGTTCAATATCAGTTTTCATTTATTGAAACCACCAATGATATTTTTTTCAAAATTACGAACCTTTACAATTTTTAAAAGCAATAATATCAATTTTAATAACCAAAATAAATATAGATTCAAAGTTGGCTTTAGGATCTAAACGATAGAAAATATTTATTATTAATTTTACAGGTAATATATTCAGTTGTAACGTAAATTAATATATTTTGTAAAAAGATTCATTCTTAATATGCTTCAAATCTATTTTAATAAAGTAGCAATAAACTCAATTTGTTCCTAAAATTCTAAAATTTATAGAATCGCGTCTGTCACTAACTCTGTCCGTTTTTCAGTTATTTTCTTGTTTGTGAAATGCCAAAAACCGAGTCATTAAAATATATTATCTCAAAAATTACTTACCAGGGATGGAGAAACTGTTTAGGTGAAAGGCCACATAATAAATTGAAATAAAAAGTCGAGTTAAACCAAAAATTAATTTAAGTGACTTGTTGATGACGACTTTATAGTAGTGATGCCGATCTTTTGATAAAAGATCGATCTTCAGCATCGATCTAGATTGAAACAGAAAATATCGATTCACGATTAAATCGAAGTTAAAAAAATCTATTCTGAGAAAATCGATCTTTTCTTAATTATTTTAATTATATTTAAAAAATGTAAGCAATTATATAGAAGATACATTTATACATATATGTGTAGGGGGCAATCTCTCCCTCGCGGTCCCAGTGAGGGGTCTGGAGTCCTTGTGCCTCTGGCCGCAGTGTCCTACAGTGCGTTCACACTGAGGTGGAAACAGTGCTACTTGTTAGTCGCTAAAGTTGAACCTCTTTATTGAAGGTAGAGACGACTGTACATATCATTAGGGGGTTAACAAAAGGCAGCATCGTTTCGATATTGATACACTCCGGAGGGGGAAACCAGTTATCGGGAGTATCGGCGCGTCAGTAGTGTGATGCCTCTACGCAAAAACTATTATTTTCCTCATCATAGTGATCACCCATCTACCGATAACATTTGAAACCACAGCTTACTTTAATATATATAATAGTATTAACAGATGCCGCTCGGTCATGTCAAATTGACTCTCTTCCCAACTCTCAGGGTTGGCACCACCTTGTTGTCAATCTGACATGACCTCACAATTTTAGGTTAATGGTGTTCCCTTCATTAATTTCAAGAACGTCACTTCGTATCACTAATGGCGCGGCCGAGATATGGTGGGGGTATTACGTGTGTGGCTGGTATGAGAGCGGGGTCGTGCAGTCGGGACCTGTTGCTGCTACATATGTTCTGTGCTGATGTTTATTGGTTTGGGATGCTACAAGTCTGCTCAAATTCTTGATCCACACATAATGCGATTTTACTGGATGCAGCAAACCTTCTCCGGCATTTTCCTCATCGCTCTCGGGGTACCAGTTCTGAACCAGAAGCAAATTGACGTGACGATCCAGTTTGTTCTTAGTCAATCTTGATTGGTTCACTTTAATATTTTTATCGTTCTTGCTCAGCATGTACACGTTCACCGACAAGTTATTTAACTTTTCAAATCTGTCGATTTGATCGCGGGTCATGGGGAAACTTATTCCATCCAGATTTAGCACTGTTGAAGGGTCGGGGTATGAAGAGCATCTGTCGGAATTATGTGCGCCCNACTGATGTCACGGCCAAAGCAAAACATGCTTCATCGTCATTTTTAATGTTAATTCAGGCATTTTTCTTCTTTATTTGCGCAGGCAAATCGACATAGGAGGAGCCTAGCATAGGGGTATGCTTATTAATGTTGATAGTCAAATTGATTATATCAGAGAGCGCCCATCCGGAATCGCGTTCCTGGAACTCTTCAAGCTCCTGCAGGATGCGCAGCATGATATTTTCCGCAAACCATTCACTCAAATTGGTGTCTTTATTTATCGCATAGTTGCGGGTGTTTATGTATTTGGTGTCCTCTAGTTCAGCGGTCGGCAACCGGTGGTCTGCGGACCACTGGTGGTCCGTGACGTAATTTTAATGGTCCTCAAAGAAATTCAGATATTATTTAAATGAGCTCAGCGAATATTTTTAATAAAACATAAATTTTGTTTAAGCTGTATTATTATATGTAAAATAGATCAAAAACATTACAGTCAGTTCTTACTACTCATACATATCGGTAATCGCACTAAATTTTAGTGTAAATTACTATGTATTATTTATTATTATATTTGTGTTAAAATTTAAATTTTAAATGTATAAATATATA
>JARJED010179902.1:0-10056 GCA_030264515.1 Sepedophilus sp. GC000190 | reverse complement strand
GGGTGAATCAATCCCAGTATTCTTCTTCATTTTCTATACGATTTCTCTCCATTTCTTCCTGTTTTTGGTTGCTTTCTTCCAGTTGTCTACTGCCAATGCTCTCAGGTTCTTTTCCACCTCTTCCTTCCATATGTTCCTTGGTCTACCTCATCTTCTGTTACTACTTGGTTCCCATTCTGTTATTACTCTGACATCCTTCAGGATTCGACCTCCATTATAATATATGATTGAAGAAAATAAATGCTGAATATTCAACATATTTCAAGAAAACAGTCAGTTTGAATTAAATGATTTTAGTTTATTTTTTAAATAATTTAGTTTTTTTTTCAGAACCGCCCAAGTAAACCATAAATGGAAAAGTGTCTGCTGAGAAACAAATTTTTCATAATTTCTACCGAATAATTATTGGGGCTGGAAATAACCGATGATGGCGCGACGATCGCCTGATTAGCTGTTGCAAGTGTCATACTCCTCGATTGTTTACAAAAGGTGCGCATTGGTTTTGAAGTACTTTGTGCAACGTAAGTAAATCGCCGTGCGAGGAGAGGTTAAAAACGAATGATGCAATCAAGTGCATATTTTATTATGTTATTAACAGTGACGTATTAAAAAATGGACGCGTCGCACCGGACCGGACAGACGAAATCTTTGAATTCAAACGCTAAGGTCCTTATTTCCTCTTATTAGCGGTTTTTTCTGTACGTTTGGCTCTTAGACTCTTTTGAATATTATTAAGCAGAGCAAAATCTAATATTTGGCACTTAGACCCTTATGAAAGTAAACTCTTCAATTGAAGACCCCTGTGCAAAAACCGGTTAAGTCCACATTTGGGTCAAATCTGCCTTGCCATTGAAATGGGGGTTTTAAAGAGTCCCTGATCGATTGATGCAAAAATCAGGCAAGTCCCATGCATAATAACGTAGTTATACGCTCCTTGGGCTTATTCATGTTCATTGCTAGGTAAAACTCACAAGTCCAGGATAGTTTTTATTGTTTTCCCAAAATACAAATTTGGGCTTGACGGGTTTTTTGCACCAAAGTCTTCAATTGTTATTGACATGTGTCCACTATTCAAAGATGTCCGTTAGCTGATATTTCAAAATAGATTATCATGTGGTCTATAAATACACACCTGAAAAAGTATATATATTACCAAACAACATAAAAAACCTGTACACATTTTCCCTCCACGCAAATTTTAATTAAAACTCTCATCGACCATCCCAGGCACTGATATGGATTCATTAATTCGCCTTAAATCGCGCTCCTTTGAGCGTTAACGGGGCTTCGCGCGCCTCCTCTCTCCTCGGTGCTTTTCTTGCCCTCTCCCGGCTCCGGATTCATTATCTAATTAATGCCTTTCTTAATTCTCCCGTTGCTCTATTAGGCCGGGTTCATTATTGCGCCCGGGCGTAATTTACAGCCGATATTAAACGCAATTAAGATTGCCGACGACCATCTTTTTTCGCCGCACCGCGGGCCGGAGATCGAGAGATGCCGCAATTGGCAGCGCTAATTGTATTTATTCGTAATTTCAATTTAAATGGAGCGAGAGGCGAGAGAGCGGGTTCTGATGATGAAATGGGAGTGGAAAAGGGCGAAAAGCGACGACTGGATGGATGGGTGATGATTTTCAAGTTCGAGTCTAGTTGAGAAGAGATTAGGATTTTAAACGTTTCCTCTTTTTAATGTACCTAATGTGTTATTGCAGAAGTAAATTTTGGTGAAATATAGCAATTTTTTAATAAAAGACTTCCAAGACTCTATTAATTTTCATAATTCTTTGAAACAATTTTTCGTTGGATTAGAGGAATATTTTTCTTGCTAATAATTGCTCACCAGTATATCAATAGTTTTTGAGAAGCTGGTAGCGATGAGACTGATTACTAGATGATCATACAGCTTCTCTGACACTGCTTCTGTGAGGAGCTTGTAAATCGTTGGCAGACATGTGATTGGACGATAATTCATCGGGCCCCTCGAGTCTTTGCCATTATACAGCAGAAATGTGGAACCGGGAGTAAGCCATTCAGGGATTGTTCTAGGATCTCTTCGAATGTCGTTCATTGCTCTGACTATGTCTTGGTGCAGTGCACAAAAACTCTTGATCCAGAAGTTTTTCAACTTATCTGGACCAGGTAACTTCCAGTTTTGGGCTCTTTTGATTACTTTAAGTACATCTTTTAAGGTAAGGTCCCTCCAAATTTGCGGTGCTACTCCTTAGGTCGCCCTTTCTGCTTCCGTAATCCAATATGCCTCGTTGTTGTGGTTTGTGTCGTCTTCCAGGATTCCTTTCCAAAATGTGTCAACTGCTTGTTGGGAAGATGGCTCTGAGATGACTTCCTGCTGATTGCTAATGGTGTCGTAAAACTTTTTTGTATTCTTTCTAAACATCTTGTTTTGTTCGAACTGTTTACATCCGTCTTCGTATCTTCTCAGTCTCTGTGCTCTTGCTTGGAGTCTCATCCTGGTGTTTTGGAATAAGATATCAAGATTAAACATACGATAGTCGAGTATTCGTTCTCTTCTGAGTATCGCGCCGACTTGCTGGTGAACATATTTGCTGGTTACTCCACTTTGAAATTTTTAAGAATTATTATTATTATTTACTCAATATACCGGAGGAAAATTTAATACCATACATTGGGACCATAAATTCAAATTTACCCGTGGCTATATGATGCCATAAGAGTCACGCAATTTAGTAGTACCTCACAATCTATAAGAATTTATTTTTCTCTATCTTCACTGTTAAGATAACCTTCAAAATTTCATGTGTACAATACAGTATTGTGAAAGTGATATTACTCGACTGGTTTGGAGAAGTGCAGATAAATCGTTAGTTCAATCTTTTGCTGCTTATTCCATAGTCTAAGTATTGAATGAGAGGCAGAAGATAAAAATAAAGATTCTCTATTATTCTCTGGAGCTAGACAGCCAGACTTAAGTCATTCAGTGAATAACGTTCTAAATTGGATTCAGTTTCTACATTGGTCCATCATTCATTGTTGGGCATTAATTTATAATGCTTTCATCAAGAATTTTGGTTTACTTGATGAAAGTGGCAAGGAGCTTGCCTGGGCACACATCCCAACGCTAGTGCCTATAGATGGCTATGCGAGACACCAATAAAAAATATTCTCCTGATCAGTCGACTTAATATTTATTGCATAATAATAGCTTACTTCCATCAAGAGTACCTGACGGTATGTGCTTGTACTGAAGCATGAAATAACCATAATTTTTAGTTAATTGCATTATCTATTCAATCACGCATTTTCAGAGACTCTTGATGGGACTAAACATAACTGACAAGAGGAGCAGGGAGGGAGAAAGAGTAAAATTCCCCTGGCACACAATACATAATCTAATATTCAAACTATAAACTTACCTTACTTTCTTACTTCTAGGTGCTTACATTAATGAAGACGGTGAACTTGCACTGGCATACGAAACCCAGAAGACCATCAACAAACAACTGGAACTGGAGCTGCAAGATGAGAAAGTCAAGTACAAGGCGCACGAACGTGAATACAAGCTCGAAATCGAAAAGCTGCGCGAGGACAACGAGCGCCAGCAAAGGATCCTGTCGTCGAACCTGAAAACGACGCCGCAATCGCAAACGCAAGCCTTCATGGAGCACGAGATCAACAGACTGACAACGGAAAATCTCAATCTGCTGGATGCCAACGATACGCTCACCGAACAGGTGCGGCAGCTCAACAAGCAGGTGAAGAATCTGAGCAGGAAGCTGAAGGAAAACGGCATCGTCTTCGACGAAACGATAGACATGAAGCACGACGTGAACGGGCAGATCAAGCCGTCACGGCAGATGGCCGTCATTAAGAAGAAGAACAGGGATTTCTTGGGGATGTTCGCTTTTAAGGAGGGCGACGAAGGGACGATAGCGAAGACGCTCGTTGTTGACCTCAAGCCTAGGACGGCCGTGGCCATGCTGCCGGGGCTTCCGGCCTATATTATGTTCATGTGCATTAGGCACACGGATTATATAAACGATGATGATAAGGTTAGGACGTTGCTGTCGGCGTTTACGAATTCCGTTAAGAAAGTGATTAGGAAGCGCTGCGATGATTTTGAAACGATAGTTTTATGGCTCTCAAATACATTAAGGTAGGATGCTTCTTAGTATATTGTATTATAACATTAATCTATAAAAAAAAAGTCGTATTTTAACAAGACCCTTTCGTTTCGCCCGACAAAAGATCCTGTGTCGGTGTTACTAGTAGGAAACTGAGTCCCACGCACCCATCGTCGCATCGTTGCTCCCCAAACTACCCGCCATATACAAATACTTCTCAACCACTTCGAAAACGGGTAGCAAGTATTGACTAATTTCGCGATCTCGGATATGTTTTGGGTGAACATAGGGTTAACGAAAGAGCATACCGAGAGTGGTTTAAGGCCGCTGCACAACAGCCCGGTAATAAAAACCAGAACGGGAACGTAAACATAAGTACATGATTTCATATGCAGACGTGTACAACAGGTTTCCGATAACGGGAACGTAAACCTCCCGGGAACGGGAACGTGAAGGTTGAATGTTGGCCAAGCTTCCCGTTCCCGGGATGTTTACGTTCCCGTTACCGGAAACCTGTTGTGTATATCTGCATATGAAATCATGTACTTATGTTTACGTTCCCGTTCTGGTTCTGATTCTCGTTACCGGTCTGTTGTGCAGCGGACTTTATTCGCTTCAAAGCTGGCAATACCAGCTTAGACAATAAATCAGGAAGATGTTGATCTTCTGATTTTGATGATCAGACCCTTCTGATGGCTGTGGAACATGACGCAAGTTGCACCACTAAGACACTGGCTGAGAACTTCAATATTGATCAGCTCAGCTGTTCGTCATCTAAGAAAACTCATGAGGTGTGGAAATTGAGAGCTGGTGAATAGGTCAATTTCCACGCATTGCCGCGTTTTCGGAAATGACGAATAATCGTGAGCTAATCGTTGTTGAAGTTCTCTGCCAGTCTACTAGTAGTGCAACTTTCGTCATGTTCCAAAGCTGCCAAATGGGTCTGGTCATCAAAATACGAAGATCGACCTCTACCTGACTTGTTGTCTAAGCTGGTATTACCAACATTGAAGCAAACAAACCACTCTTTCGCTAATCCTATTTTTGCCTATCAGATTTTCGTCGAAAAGATCACCAAATTACTCGCTTGCTTTCTACCCAGTTTTCGAAGTGGTACAGCAGTATATTGGTATGGTTTTCGATAAGAATGCATCAACCTAATAGTTTTCCGTCTTATTAGTCCTTAAATTTTGTCATATTCAACTTATGTTGTGATTTGAAACCTGACAGAAATAAATCCAATCATTCATTTAATTCTAGATTATTACACAATATGAAGCAGTACAGCGGAGATAAGACATTCCAAGGCAAAAACACGGCCAAGCAGAACGACCAGAGGCTCAGAAACTTTGACCTATCTGAATACAGGCAACTACTCTCCGACATAGCCGTATGGGTCTACCAAAGTAAGCTACTAACTTAATCAAATGTAGATTAATATGCTAATGATTTTGCAATTTTTAGTTTTGATCACGCAAGTACAGGAGAAAATCCAACCGTTAATTGTGCCAGCAATTCTGGAGCACGAGGAGATTCCGGCTCTAAGCGGGAGCAAGCCAGGCTTCAGGAAGCGGGCTAGCAGTGTGGCCAAAGAACTTGAGAGCCCCGAAGGCTCAACGAAACCCACGTCTGCTCTTTTGCAGGAACTAACTACTCACCATAAGGTACATTTTTACTTGCAAATACTGCACAAAACTGCTATTAAGTCATAAAAGACACTATATCTATTTTATCACGGAACATTGTAAACAGCTGCTTCAGAGTTGCCCCATTATCTATTCTGCATACTTTTTTTTTTTAGATATTAAATTTCTATGGAGTGGACAGCGAAGTGACGGGGCAAATCTTCAAACAAATCTTCTACTTCTTGTGCGCCTCCAGCCTGAACAACCTGCTGCTGCGGAAGGAGCTGTGTCACTGGTCCAAGGGCTTCCAGATCAGGCACAACCTGTCGCACTTTGAGATGTGGACCAGGGAAAATAAAAACTGGGATGTGAGTATATACGCAAAATTTAAATGGTTCAACAACTTCTGATGCGCCGTTTTGTTTGTCCGCAGGAAGCTCAGATTCAAGAAGCTTTACAGCCGATAATCCAGGCTGCACAATTGCTGCAGGCCCGCAAGAAGGAGGAGGACGTGGACAGCGTTTGCGAGATATGCAGCGCCTTGTCGCCGGTGCAGATATGTAAAATATTGAACCTGTACACGCCGGTGGACGAGTTTGAGCAGCGAGTACCAATTACGTTCATTAAGAAGGTGCAGGCGAAATTGATGGAGAGGAGCGAAAGTCATGAACAACAGGTAAGAAAAAATACTATGGGGAGCTCTATTACTCCTTCTTTGAGCATCCTGTCGACTTTTGTATTTATAATGTCTTGTGTGAACGGATTCCGTGGGAAGTATCGCTGTAGGTTCCGACCAAAACTCTCAATAACGGTGACAGCAAGAGAGATCCTACTACTTACTCTGGACAGGAGATCGCATTGAACTGACCGAGCTAACGCCGGGGAGCTACTTTTATACCCCGGCGTTGCTGGGTATAGTTGAAACAATTGGGGTCGTGGCTATCGTGATGAAGCAAAGTGACATGGGATTTGACACAGCAACGCCTGATTGCGTTGACAACACTGGCCAATTCCCATTTGAGGTTAAGGGATGGTTGACATGGCGTGTCGGTTGTCACCCGGAGGTGGGCTAACTTCGGGGCATAAAATTAAGACTAGAAGAGACAGGATGGTAGGACACATATTGTTGGTGGGGGGTATATTAAAGGAAGAGACCGAAGTAAAACGAACAGAGTCTACCGTGAGCTAACCGACTATAAACCCCCATGAACTTTATGAAAAAAATATTTTGCCACCTTCGTAGTTTAGGTTGATTAGCTTGATTTTTTTTATAGATCTTCTTACTCACACTATAAAGTTGATATCTATATTTGTTTTTATTTTCAGACTTTACTAATGGACATCAAATACTCCTACCCGGTAAAGTTCCCGTTCAGCCCATCTGTAATATGCCTCGAGGACATAGATTTACCGCCTGCGCTTAATCTCCACATGCTTGAGAAAATATAAAAAAATGAAAACAGGAGATACCAATTGATTGGACGATTTTACTTTTAATTACACGCAATTGATTAACTAGCAATAGATGGACGTACGCAATAGTGATATTATCAATTGAATTGAGAGGACTGTGGAAAGCCAGTTACTCCAGGTAATTACTCCGCGTTTTGTTGCTTTGGTTCTAGAAAGCAATGTGCAGAGCGTGAACTGGTATTAAGATCGATTCATATGACTATCAACGTCTGATTCTATGCATACCTTGTGCATTTCAGAAAAATGCATTTACCTATTATATGACTCGATTTGTAGCATTACTCTGATTGGCTATGTTCCAATGTTCCGTTAATTTTGAAGTATACAGTAATAAGTCTGGGAGGATCCTGTCACTCAAAATAACCTATATCTTCAAAATTACTTCTCAAGATATGTTTAAGAGTCACTTGAAAAGAATATTAATAACGTTTACTTAGCAAACCTATCAAACAGAGTACAACATTCTCGTTCAGAATTAATTTGCTGTAAATATGCATTTTAAGATTTTAAAAAAAATAGATGGACTATACAACAAATCTACTAAGTTTGCAGCGTCTAAAAGCTTTAGATAGTTAATTGACTTGCAACTTATGTACCTACAGTTGTTCAAATGATTTTTTTCTCAGAACTGCATCAACTCGATACGAAGTAATACCTGGAGGAACAACTTTCTATATCATCGGCAAATATCTAAAACCTTGTAAGTTGATCAAAACCTAAATTGAAAGCAGAAAGTAATGAAGCTTTTTTTGCACAAAAGTAAGTCTCTTGTCACCTAACCTTTGGTTTTTTTTTTGACATAAAGAACATTCAAGAAAATCTTGACAGACAGATGAATAGGCAACTAACATGGCCGCATCTGTCAATTCATTTTCATTACATCATACAAGGATTTAGCTATTTGACGATGATGTTTGGGGTTTGGGCAAACACCTCGTAAATTACAGCTGAAAACCACATCATATCGAAATTGTTTTTCAACAATTGAGATGTTATTTTTTTGCTGTGATCGAGTTGTTTCGAAACTTTTGCCCGACCCTCTATATATATATACATATATTAGTGCCATAAAAACATAATAAAGAAAACTGTATATTTGTACATATAATTTACCGCATTCTAGCTGAATTTATTTTTTCGTTTGTGCGCGGGGGGGGGGGCGAACAAAAATAAAAATGTTGGCGTTATAAGATGATTTTCGATTGTTACTTATTAAATTTATGATGTTGTTATATTTGAGGCAAGCAGCAATAAGGAACCAAAATGATGATTTCTCTACAGATGTGATTTGTTACCAGGAAATTAAAAAAAAGTGATTTATCTATGTTAAATATATTCAGAGTATTTTATTGGAGGATCGTTGCGAGGCTATAAATATATAATATATATTTATTGTTAATAAAACAAAAGAATGGAATTTATTGAATATTTTATTTATGTATATAGTGCGGAGAGAAGAAAAAAAGCGAAAGGTGTATATTATTTTATAGCAAAAAATGTTAAATAGATTATAATAATAAATTGAAGCACTATTTTAGAGTGTTATCCGATTGTTTTCAATTTCCATTATAGAACACATTCAACTTCTGAACCTCAAAACTCTGGAAAACCTTGTCCTCTACAGTATTTCCCAAATCATATCCTCGGCACAATGCCAAAAACCACGAATATGCAATTGACACTTCAGCTATTTACAGTAGCAACTTGAATGTTATCTATGCTAAAATTACAAATGTACTTCGTGAGTCTAAACTCTTTTTATGTGAGATTTCTGATTTGTGAAAGTATGGTTTTCACAGGTGCTTCAATAGCTTGTCACGCGCTTACGTTCTCCTACTATGGGCGACAGTGAAAAATTGGGCGTTGATTTGTTTCTCGACCACAGGTCGGTCCAGGTTCAATCTGATAGCTGAAAGATGGTGGTAGGGTTGCCACAACAATTAAACAAACTCTGAATTAAAGGATCAAGGTGCTTTATTAATTAGTTTAACACAAAACATTAATATGCTAAAAACAAGAACAGTTCCCGGAGAACGAAGGGAAAAGGGGAGGACGTCCCGTCCGTCAAAAGAACAGAAAAAGAGGGCAGGTAGTCAGTGTGACGTACATAAAGTGCGACCGGTTATTTTACCAGACCAGGCTGTAAGTCGTTCGTTCGGATGGCTATGCTACCAAGCACCGGTTAAAGGATACGGTCTGTCCGTCCACGTGTCTGTCCAATAAGAAGGTTGTTAAATATATCAGGCCCTCCTATCGGATGGGTTTCATTTTGGAACACTGGCTAGGGAGGCCGTTTGTTCGAAGAAATGAATTCGGTTTTTCATCGGTTGCAGGTTACAAGAGTACTTACCAGGAGGAGAGGCTGGAACGAACTGATCGAATTCTTTTTTTTTTTTTTACAGATGTCTCAAAAATCTTTAAAAGATACACTCTTGTGTATGACGGATTCACCGGCTCATGCTAGCGCCTACCGCCTAAAACTTCCTCTGCAGATGGGCCATGCAACCTGCATATTGTCCCGTCGTCAGACATGTATTCTTTCCGTGATTGATTTTCCAGTTTGTGGGCTTTCAGCCTTATGTTTGTCATGTATGATTGTTTTGTTTTGAGTAATCCATTCTCTGTTTAACTTAATTTCCTTCAAGGAGGATCGTGAATTCTTCTTGTTGGTTTTATTGTGTGAAACGGACGTTTTACAATGTAGGAGGGATGTGGCTGGTAGTCAAGGATGTCATTGAGTAGGGGATTTGGATGGGACAGGATTTTTCATGGATAGCCTCTTTGCGGGATCGCAATATGTCTGGGAGTGATTTTTGTTTTAGGTCAGCTTGGATTTGAGAGTTTCGGACTTACCAAGGG
>JARJED010179514.1:0-19259 GCA_030264515.1 Sepedophilus sp. GC000190 | reverse complement strand
TATTAATGCTTACAAGCAGATCTGTTTACAATGTTTATATATCCAGCTTGTGCGTTTCAACTAAGAACTACTTATCTAAGATAATTATCTTATAACTTCTATTTATTTTTCATTGCACCAAAATATTAGTTGTTCCATCATGCATATAAAATAAGTTTAAAATAGTCATACTTAGCACATACGTATGACTGACGATTTGGCAACTGACAGTGAAGAATCAGAGATTTTTTTTTGTTGGAACAAACCAATTCTTAACTCTGCACTTACAATATTGTAGCATAGTTTTGTCTTCTGCTATGTTGTTGTATAACAGTAATTCATCACTTAAACAAATTTGTATCAAAGCATTCATTGCATCTTCTTCCTCTTATGTTATAGTAAAGCCTTATATCTTATATCGATGCTATATGCTATATCTTAGTACGATATTTATGTATCATATTATCTACGTTTACTTTCATTATACATAATGGTTTGTCTACTGACGTAAACCTACTAAGGTTAGAGTTAATCCTTATTTCACCATCTGAAGCAACGCTACTTTTAATATTCTTGTAACTGCTCTGACAATGTATTAACGTAATTATTTTCTACATGTTCATTAATCTCTTCTACAAACCCACACTCCTCCTCATCCTCATCATTGCTTTCCCCAAACAACGAATCCAGCTGAAAGATTCTATCGATTTCAGCGTCGTAATCAGTGCTTTGATTCGATATAACGCTTACAGCATCTCCGTTAGGTTGTTGATGCAATATCACATCAGCACTGAGTTGGTTTTCTACCAAAGTATTTATAGCTTCTTCATCAGGTATACTACAAAGCCTAGTGTGAATGCTATATGATAGCGAATTTAGTTTATCACGCGGAGTAGGTGTATCGTAGGATCTGGGATTGCTTTCGATGCTGGTTGTGCTGAGACGTCTGATTTTCTTTCTACAGAAGTTGAAGCAACCACCTAACCATTCGGAGAGTAAAGAGAATGCACCTAAGAGGAATCCGGCGCCTAGTAGTAAAAACATGCCTTGTGTGTCGTCTAGTGATAGTGCTCTGTCTTGTACTTTTAGCTTCATTGTATAACCTGCATTTGCCTAAAATATAAATTTGATATAGTTTGCATATTAATAAATAGAACAAAGTAATTTTTTTAAATACAACATCAATCATCAAAATAGGTTTGTTTCAACAGTAATCCCAAAATGTCATACACAACAACAACAACAACAATAAAGATGATTTAATGATTGTTGTATAATCAAATTTCTTAAGGTAGCAGGGCTGAAAAATAGCGAGTTTTTCGTCATTAAAGAGAGGGGGTCAACTGGACTGCGGTGAATATATGACGAAATTGGGCGATGGAAAACTTGTCGGTTGAGAATTGAGAGAAAACTAAGTGAGCAATGGACATCATAAGAGATAAAGTATATAATGCAGGGTAGTGTAGGGTGAGATAGAATATGGTGCCAAGTCCCATATAAGAGTGAATACCTTAAGTTTGTATTTGCGCTTATACTGCATTATACAGTGACATTGCTGATTAAAAATTCCTAATTCATAATGTATTATTTAGATTATAGACAGTTCAAAAAGTTTGCGGATTGTAAGACGGACTCTTAACCCAACCACAAAAATATGACACTGACAAATCAGAGATTTCTTGTTGGAACAAACCTAGTACAATCAACTCTTACCTGATGAACAATTATACGAAAGATTGATTTAAAAAATGCACTAAGAAGAAATTAAGGAAAATATTTACTACTGGTAATAGAAGAGTATTACTTGTAATAATTTTCCAGTTTCGCTCCTCATGACATCCCACTCAAAATCATTCTTAATCTTCTTCATGAAACCAGTTTGCGTAATCATGAGTATGCCTCTATTCATTATAGTTTTATAGACAGAATTTTGTACGAAAAGCATTGAAACTCCATATGGCACGAAGCAATTTCGGCTAATATGCAATATAGCTCGTTTGTTCCTAAACAGTTACAAGTTAGTATTTCAAAGATTTAAAAATGTGAGCATACTTTGTAGAGAAATTAGTTCGCGTTATGTAATCTAACTCGGCTGCGGATCCTAAGAAAGCATAGGGCCAGAAGAATGCCCGGGTCACATTTCTCAATCCCGATTCTACGTTAGGTAAGAACTCGATTTTTTTATATAGCTGGGTTGTGTACCAATCAGTAGAGTTTTTAAACCAATACTGCCAACCGCCACGATCTATAAAGATGGTTGTGATCATCAGCGTTATGCCTGGTTCATATTAATACCTAATGTTCCAGTTTGGAATCTTCCAGTTAGTAGCTGTTGCGTGCTATCTACAGTTGCGGGGAATACTGGTAGTGTAACAAATGCTATGATTGAGCCTGTGTAACAAGCAGTTGTGATTATTGTAAAGATCCAGTAAAAACCTGAATCAAAATATAATTATTAGATATTTGTGAATCAAAAGCCAAACTTAAAAATGAGTACCTACTAAGACACGCGTTGTAATTTTTTCTGATTTTCCCCAGGAAGCTTCTCCTTTAAATGTGAAACAATTAGTGAATGTACCAAAAACATACCAAAACATGTTTTCAATTTCCTCTGGTTTCTTGATAAGGTGCTTTAACGTGTGCTTATCTGATAAAGCAAGAGGAAAAATTGCAAATAGATAGGCCGATGTAAGAGCCAACCATACACTCCAATGGAACGGGCCCATTATAGCTCGATATCTAAAGTGTACAATATATTTGATTTAGTTAAACAGTTTATTTAGACCATTCATTTAAAATAGTACATAGGGAAACGTTCGGATAAGCTCGTGAGTCGCGGGCGCAATGGTCGGGAACGTTGTATTGTTTTGAATGAATGATCTGTATAGTATTTCATACTTGGGTAGAGCCGTAGATGCTAATGTAATGAAAGCAGCACAATCTTGAGTGTGGGATGCTGATACATCTGTTATAGCAAAGCGTTCTGGAGTTACATAAATACCGCCCACTCCTATGTTAGCTAGTTTCAATGATATTTCTCGTGCTACCGAATCGCCAGAACTACAATATAATTGAACAAAATAGTATGGAGTTTTGTATTGTAAGTAGATTAGTTACCCATATTTCATGACTTGTTTTGCTTCACGATAATCAGTTGTGAAGTTATACATTTCCGCTAATAATGCTAATAAACGAACTTCGGTGCCATCCCAAATTTGCTCATCGTTTAGATCGCGACCTCTGAATGTTTGAAGTATTAATACTTACTTATGTATGCTACTTGAAAAAAATACCTTTTAACTGCAAATGGTGGTTGATGAGCAATAGAAACTATAAATCGGTGCCCGGAAAAACCTTCAAGCATTTTAGTAGGAAATAAATCAATGAGAGGCCTTGAGAAGTTGCTCCTAATCCAAGATGTTAGAACCCATGCTGAACTAGCGCCTAGCCCATCTATGTACATTTTGTGCGTATATAAAATATATGGACGTTCCTATTGTAAATTATTGATTAGCGCATTAAATTATTAATATTGAATAATATATATTACCATTCCTATTGGTAAAATTTTATCAGACTGCGCAATTACAAGTAGATTAACGAAATATCTAGCTATTTCGCTTTCCAAAAACTCGTAAACTCTCCACTGTGAAGACCGGGCTATTATGATGATTTTTGCTGTATTTTGCTCACCAATAACATCTTTGCATCTCATAACATCAGCCATGAACATTATGTAGGATGTGCAGGTGTTTTCAAAATTGTCCAGAATTTTAGGAAACTTAACCTGGTAACTGGCGGTGATTTGCCCATGCTTGTAAGCTACGGGGTAACTGCGAAATAGTTGTTCTAACAACATACCATCACTTTCTTCAACTATGGTATCATATAATATTATAGGAGTGCAGCCTCGCAGATATATAGACGTTAGTACATTAACTAATCTAGCTAAAGAAGGTACCTGATCGAATTTTTGGTTTCGCCCAAAAAACGCTTCCATCCATTTAACAGCTTGTGGTTTTTCATGGGATGGTTGAAGTGCGCGTGATTGACGTGCTGGAATTTCTTCTGAATGTGCACAAATAAAAATTACTATCAAAACAAATAATCTGAGTAAGTTCATGATGATATTGTAGCGCACGAGGGGCGAACGAGCTTTATATAGTGCGATGTATCCTAATCATATATGTATTGATTTTAAAAATTCAACACATGCAGGTGCTAGCTACATCGCGTTTTTGAGGGAGAATTCAATCAGCCATATACTAAAATATATAATTTTTATTTTGTAATTATTCCAAAATAACACACAGTTTGCTGAGTTTAATAGTGAGGATAAATATAAAAATAAACGAACTGTAGTAAGGGCTTAATAATTTAATCTGGTGGTTTATTTATAACTTATCACTCACTGGTTTAACATCTTACAAAAGTTAACACTCTTTATATGGAAACCACAATAAATTAGGTAATATAAAAAAGTATGTTTTCTGACTGCCCTATCAATTTTACAAGAAAACAGCCAAGTATCGCAAAGTTTTACTAGCTAACATTTTATTCGGCAGTTTTATAAAGTAGAGTTTACATAAATTTTCCTTAGAATTAATTAAGTTTATTTTTTTAACCGTTACAATATATACAAAATATAATCTAACCTTAAATGATGTTGCTGAGGTATGTAAGAACCATCCGGTCAAGACACCTTAGTAACATCTGGCAACTTTATAAATATAATTTCGTCATCGAATTAGGTACCTAATTTTAATGCAGAGGACAACATTGAAAAATTAATGCTGAGCGCTGCTTAATAATTTAATAAGCATTTTAAAGGTCGTAGGTTTTTATTTTTTTTTTTAAATTTAATCTTCGATGTCGTTGTCGATTCTGCTACTGCGGATGCCTGTTTGGCCCGTCCATGGGTAGATATCGGGGCATGGCTGACAGGTGCGCATATATCTGACTCCAGATTTATGCCATAAGTTGCACACTTTCGGGTTGTTACATCTCTTCGGTCGGTCCTAAAATAATACCATCAAAATATTTTCGAATTATATATATAGTTCGAACGTACAGAATAGTTGCATTGGAATGGTTGGAAGTTTCCAATTCTCGACATGGGTGTTGGGTCGCGTACCCATTGAACTGCTTGCCAGTTTGTAACCAAGAATACGTCCTTCATTTGATTAATGCTGTCCAGGAATTGAATGAAACCGTCTTTATGGTGTGGTTGGGTGAACCAAGCAGCGTGATAGAATAGACCAAATGGTGCTCTAAACATGACAATACAATAGGTAGTTTTCTTGACAACATACCAACACCAAGAATATCAATGTATTACTTTAAACATAACAGTGAATATTTCCATTATTAGTACCATTTGTAGCATATAGTTTTATTCTTTCACTTCAAAGCTTGGTATGTAATACAATTTTATTCAATAAAAATGTCATAGCTCCATCACCAAAAAAGTCAGTGTATTATTTTGCCTATACATATTCTAAAAACCATTCTAAATTTTAAGTTGACGTCAAAATCAGTCCAAATATTTTATTCTATAAGATCCTCATTGCTCCATCACCAAAAAATTTTCTTCATTATTTATACTGTAGCTATTAAAAAAATCGATATTTCATAAATAGGTTGGACTCAATCCTGTAATCCTTAGTCCAATGATATAATTCTACATAACTGTCATAGCTCCATCACCAATTTTATTAGTATATTATTCTGATAATACACATTACAAAAATCGTAATTAATAAATTTCAATATTTTAATTTGTAAGTATGTTATAGCTTCACCAATACCAACACCAAAATTAATTTGATATTTTGAATTCTTATTCTTAAAGTACTAAATAGTTAATACCATAAATCAAAAAGAGGCCACAACACCTGAAAATTGGGTATGCGTCTTCAAGAAGAAGATCACCCAAACCTTTACCAAAATAACTATGTCGACCAAATAAAATTTAATACATAAAAAAAACTAAGTACTAATTAAGTGAAGAAAAAGCAAAACAGATTATTATCACTTTACGCCAATCCACATCATCAAATGTACCTGTTGGTAGAATAATGCCTGTCAAAGTTCTTCATAAGCATCTTGTAAACACCATCGGCATCTGGTGGATTACTACAAGCATCTCCCATGGAACAACGTCCGCCATTCAAATCTTGCCACATTACCATAGGAACTTCCCAAACGCCTGGATAAGATCGAGTTGGACATGGCGGAATCATACAGTCGTGGAACAATTTGTAATCCAAAGTATACGGCCAGCTTGGTGGTTTGTTCTCGTAAATGGGCATAGATGAATCGTATGTGAAGTTGGAGTCGTACAACATTTTGAACATTTTATTACCACCAACCTATTGAAATGCAAGTATAAATGTAGGAATAACAAGGTAATGAGTTATATTTACGGATAAGAATGGTGCTCTCATTCCTCTCACGTCTTCAAGTTTGACACCACCATAGGCCGAAAGAATTTCACGTTGCCCAGCAACCTCGCGGGTCCACTTCTTTTGAGAGAATTGTTCTCCAAAACTATGGCTGCACATTTAATAAATTTAGTATTGTATACAGAATTACTATTACGTAATAAGTGCAAATAAGCATGTTTTAGTTAGTTTGCCCAAAATAATAAAATAGTTTACCAAGTGAAAGCTGGAATATTGTTATTTTTTTCGAAGCTACTGTGTTGTAAATACAAATTTTCTACAAATGTGGTTTATTTTGTAATCATTTTTATATGCAAAGAATTAATAGGTGCAACTACTACTGTACAGTGCTGTGTACGTTATTCTTTGACTCATCACTTACGACACAGTATGGGAGGCAATTTCGTGACCATCAGAGTATAAGTTTTGGACCTGACTGTAGTCAGTCCATTCATGGGATACGTAGAAAGTGGCGGCAATTGGGCACCCGTTCGGGTTAACACGTCCCTTATCAAACAGGTCACTGTATAAGCCCTTGTTGAGATCATTCACAGAGTCGTCGAATGTAAGCAGAACGAGTTGGGGTACTTGTTCAACTGGTACGTCTCCTGCATGTTAGTAGGCGGAGCAGAGAAAAAGACACGGTTAGCGAAATGTAGTGAAAAAAGAGTAAACAAAAGACATAGTTAAGGCTTCCAGCAACCAGATAGGCCCTACATTTGGGCACTTACGACACAGTATGCGATGCCATCTCGTGTCCATCAGCATACAAGTTCTGCACCTGGCTATAATCAGTCCATTCGTGAGATACGTAGAAGGTTGCTGATATTGGACAACCATTAGGGTTGACACGACCATTTTCGAATAATTCAGTATAGTAAAGCTTGTTTAAATCATTTACAGCATCATCAAAAGTGAGCAACACCATCTGCGGCACCTCCTCAACAGGCAGATCTCCTAATCATTATAAATATATAATATTTGCACACAATAATCATCTGCCAAATTCTGTAAATGACTACTCACTACGATTAATACTCTTTGGCTTTAACCTACCGGGTATTTCCTTTCCACCGCAGCTACAATCGGGAAGGAGGCACACATCTTTGCGGCATTTAGCTGCTGTTTTGTCTTGTTGCGGAGTTGGGTAGATTGGGTCTGGTCTTCTAGGTGGGAATCTATAGATGTCAATGTATTCGGTTGCTTTAGATACGATTGAAGTTGATGGCTTCAATGTAGGGCGAGAACGACTATAATAAAGTGTTATTTAATAATAAGTCTATTTATTAGTAGATTTGGACATACGTTGGAGGTGTTCCACGATTAACAGTTTCTCCAGCGTTTGAGCCTGAACCAGCATTGCTGCTGCTATAATGCGCGGAACCACGTCCACGATTACTAGTTCTGCAAAAAATGCTTGTATAAAAAATGCTGCAAAAAGATTTTATGTACTGTGCAAAAAGTTACGGTCATCCACCAATACTGCTACCATGCAACAGCATCCAATATGTTCTATGTTTTAGTTGAATGCCGACCAAACGCTCCTTGATTAGACCACGTCCGTTGTCTACATTATGTGATATTATGTGACTAAGTTACTAAGTGGCGTGTTAAATGTGCGTGGTATTATATTATGTCCGGGAAAATGGAGAAAGGTCCAGTCAACTTCCAGTCTCATGGGTAGTTGCTAGGAATAAACTCATCTCTTTCGTACGTCATGTGAATGGTTTTTTTCGTTACGACAAGCGTGTGTACTATGGGGGATGAGGATAAGTTAAAGTACAGAAATTGGTGCAGAAAGACTTAGAAGAAAGATGGTGGTACATGCATTTTACTTTTTGCAACATTACGTTAGGAGGAATAAATACCTCTGTTTTATTTCGTTGCATTTTACATTTGTTGTTTGATTCTCATTACATTTTGGATTTTGCCTTCGCGCTCCCCCGAGTCCGATAATTGACTTTATTGCAGCATTTACCCGGGAAACTCGTGCGGGAAGTGAGGTATTGCGGAAAGAATCTACCCCTGTCTTTGTCACAATGTCTGTTAACTTGGGAGGTTTTGGTTTGAAAGATGGCGGTTGGTCTGGTTCAGGCTTAGCAATATCGTCTGGGTCTACTAATAAATCATGGGGCTGCGGCACTTCTACGGTATTACGGAAACGTTTCATGTTCGGGGAAATATACTGATTTGGTTCAATATAGTGCCGATATTTTTCTGTAGGTTGTGTTTCTATATTCAAGAAAGTGCTACTACGTAATAGAGGAACAGGTGTTGTGGTTGTAGTTGTGGTAGTTGTAGTAGTAGTAGTAGGACGTGCCGTAGTAGTAGTAGTAGTTGTTGTAGTAGTAGTAGGTTTAATGGTTGTAGTTGTAGTTGTGGTAGTAGCTCTACTAGGGGTTGTGCTGGGATATTTTATAGTTGTAGCCTCTTTCTTCTCAGTAGTATATTTAAAGGTTGGGAATTTAACTTTGCCACGGTCTACATAATCTGCCTTATAGTCATAAGAAATTTCTTCGCTTACTGGGTATAATTCAGTGCTGCTGGCAAATACAGTATTAATAGCAATTGGGTTAATAAATTTTCTGATCGTCTTTATGCTACTCGATTTGATATAATCAGATTGATTAGAAATGACTGTTGTATCATTGTTGGTAGATTTAAGGGGAGAATTTAAGTAAGTAGTGGTTGTTATTGGTTTGGGTAAAATAGATTTTAAGAAGAATTTAGGCGGAGCGTAAGTAGTGGGAGTGATAGCGTTAAAAGAAAAATCATATTTAGTAGGTAGAGTTGGGGTGACAACAGATTTAGTCGGCGGTACTGATTTTGATGTCGTGTCGAAATGGAGTTTTTCAGTGCTGCGGACGTATTGAATTTTGCGTTTGATTTCAGTCGGATGTTTGGGATGAGCGGTAGTCGAGACAGATGGAGTTGACTTGGACGCTTTCGTGATGAAATGGTATGTTTGCGGTTTCGTCGGTATTGGTACACTAAAAGGAGCAGGCTGATTAGCAGAACGAACAGGCGCATGCGCACTGAACTCAGTGATTACATCAGGGGTATATTTCGGCCTGTAGGTGATCGGTACGGTGGGTAATGCGTCATGTCTATGGTCAAACAGTAGGACTTTGGACGTGGTCGTGGAGGAGGATTGTGGAAGAGTGTGTCCCGGGTTTTCCGGTAATGTATTAGGTAATGACTGTGCTCGTGTTTGATTCGCTTTGGATGTGACAGGCGATCTGTTAAAAACAAACGACACCTATTATAATGACAGGAGCTTAATATTAAACTAGCCTACAATAAGGGGTCGCACAGTAATAATAATAATCATTTTCTACTCTTAAATAATAAATTAATCGTAATGAGGATTATTAGAGTAGAGCATTAAAATAAATAGGGAAATGAATTAATGGAAGCATATATAGATAACAAATAATAAGATACTACAAAAAAAGTCAGCCAAGCAAATAATTTTTTTTAATAAAATTTAGATGCCATGAAATAGAAATAGTTAGAGCTTTTTTAATTTTTTTGATGCCAATGAATTTTGTATTTTGCAGTTTTGTTTTTGTAGTACCTTGGTGGTAATGTACTCTTTTGAGTGGGAATAGGGCGCGGAGTCGTAGTGGTAGTACTGGTAGTAGTTGTTCTTTTCGTTGTAGATATTTCCTCAATATAATTCAACTCGTTTCTGTCTCCCCTAAAGGTTAAATGGTCTTAAACTGCCTAACACACAATATAGCATCTACTTACCTAGCTGGTTGACGATTTGATTGTCTATAGCTGTTTTGATCGTCCACCTAATTTAAGTTAAATAATTAATTAGTGCGTATATAATTTTATATAATCAATTTACTCTTACTTGACTATTAAAACTATTGTCTTCATTATAGTCTGGCACAGAGGGTTGTTGGTAAACATCTTGAGTTGTGTAGCTATTTTGAATGTAAGCTGAGTTTCCGCGTTTTGGTTCTTCCGGTGTTGGTGAAGCTTGTACAGCTGGAGCTGGAGTTCCCCTATATGTTTGCTGTGTCTGGCCATTATTATTGTTGTTATTGTAATGCTGACTATAATCTACAATTAATATTTTATATTTATATCTGTATGGATTTTCTTGGTTTTGTTAGACATACCAACATCCCGGTATAGTTCAACATCATCTTCATAAAGACTGTAATATGGATCGTAATGTGCTGGATCATAATGTTGACTACCGTTGTACAGGGCCCTTGCTGTTGCTGTAGCCACTGACGGCTGCTGCGAAGGACCTACGCTGGTTACTTCCACCCTAAACGAGGAAACGATTCGTTATAAGGAAGTGATATAATACTAGTAGGCCGCTTTAAAATCACGCAGTTAATAAGAACAAATATTAATGCTAATAGCATTTCACAGTTCACTTTCACTCTTATAATTGTTTTTATTTGCTGGTCTAGTTAAGGCGAGAATTAAATATATTGTATTCCACATTATTCGAAAGGGAACGCTCTTTATTTAGAGAATTATTACCCAATGACATGTTCCGTTTAATACACCTACAAATTACATGAGCTCGAACACCTTCGGCTAAAGTGCAATTATGCGAGCCTGCTCTTTAACCTTATGGCATTACCGTGACTGGCGAAATGAGTTCAGAAAATTACAAAAATCGTATTTACCCTTTTATATAAAGGCATTAAAGGCTAGGTTGTATTACCACATATTAGATATGTAATTATTACCTGTTGGCATTATATTTGTCAAGTCGGGAGTCATGGTCATTATTACGATTAGTCGTGAGTCTGTGTCGATTCGTTCCTGCAGGTTTCGTCGTTGTCTTTGAAGTCCTGTTTCTTTGTCGAATAGTATACACAGGTTTTGGTTTAGATGTGGTCGGGAATTTAGTGGTTGGGATTGTATTAGTAGAACTAATTGGGGATTGCGTTGTGGTTTGATTTTTTTCGTTGTACCTAGCGGAGTACTTCATAGTGTCTACATATTTTTTTGCTTCGCTTTTTGTAGTGGTTTCTGGATAGTCGTACTCCTCATAGTAGTACTCCTCGTCATCATCTAGTAGCGGCTTCTTATATATTGGCACTGATTGGTTTTGGTCTTTAGATGGCTTAAATTGACTAGAATACAGATTCTTATTCCTCTCATCTTCTTTCTCCTCTTCATCATCATAATAATAATATTCATCACTTAAGGTCGTTGTCCTAATTTTGGGGGTAGTGTACATGAATTTGTAATCGACTTTGGTTTTATTTTTGTTGAGGTTTTGCGTGGTGGCGGCTTGGAATGTCTGCGGCGCCGTGCTTTCACGCTGGTTTTCTAAAATTTGCGCCAATTCCTGCTCGGCTGTTTTGTATTTAGCGTTTTTGTAGAATGTAGACGGCGGCGACAGAAAATCGGGTTTTATGTCTGCATGCTCCGTCGGGTATTGCACGTTTTTTGCATCTTTAATTTCATAATTGTGGTTTTCCACATTGTTATAATTTTTATGTTTATCATAACCTTGAAGGCTTTTATAGCTTTTGGTGACTGCTTCCGTTACTTTAGGCGCGCGATGGATTAGAGAAAAATTCACCATTGTCTTATTGTTAGCTATAGGTGGTTTATGCAATATGTAATCGTACGGTTTGAAAACGTCAGGCCGTTTAGTTGTTTTGAAACCCAAATGCCTGTCTTGTTCCGGTATGCTCCGGTACGGGGTTGTCATTTTTGGTGTCGTAACACCACCGAAGCTAATGTATGAATAGTTTTCCGGGTACCTTTCTGTAGTCGTGTGATGTTTGGGTGGATGTATATTGAAGTATTGGAAATTTTGTTTGGTGTCTGAGATACCAGGACGTTTGTACTCCGGAGGTACGTACGGTTGGAAATCATCATCGCTGCCGAAATTGTTGAATATGTTGGTTGCGAATTTTTGGTGGTGAGCTTGTGGGTGGAGGTTGTAAGGTTTTTGGTTAAGTGGGAAGGCAATCTTATGTCCTGGTATACTACTGTGCCATGAATTCGCATCTAAGCCAGGAGGGCGGCTAAAATCATGTACGTAAAGCATCGCTGGTAAAATTGGGCGCAATGTTCTTTTATTTTATTTTTTAATATTTAAATTTCAATAAAAGAACATCGTGCCCAATTGAACGTTTCGATGTTTTTTTTTTCTGTAAAGCTTTACCTTCTTTGTATTTGTCTTTTGCGTCTTCTCTTCAATGTCAAGTCATTTGTGTTAAGTACGTCGAAGTCTGTCACTTTGCTAAAGGCAAAAACTCATTTAATTAATGCTGGAATGTGATAGTGGATGCGCGCTGGTACTCACCTGTACTGCTGTATTGGCTGTGGTTGTTGTTGCGTGCCGAATGATATCACACCGATTTTTTCGCTTCTTCCGCCATAATTCTGAATAGGAGGAAAACAGAGTATAATTAATATTATACAATAATTAATATTTCCACCGTAATATTATTTTTATAAAGCGAGTTTTTGAGTATTATTTGTTTCTAACTACCGAACTATGTTTTTTGAAAGTACAATTTGTCGTTAATTAGGGTTACCAGACGTCCGGATTTTCCCAAACACGTTATCTTTTTTAGGGTATCGATGAACGTCTGGGAGCGATTTTGATTGTGTCCGGCATTTTGAACATTCCTGCTTTTCATTTTCTATTTTCAGTACATTTCTACATGTCACTTATTTGTTTCTGGAATAATGGGGCTGAATAAAGATGGCCCCTTTTTCGGACGGTGCAGACATAACAATGGAACACTTAATGATGGAATCAGGGTCATATACAATGTGTACAGATTTCTGAGACTTGTGATGCAAACTCGTCACCGACAAAGCGCCTAAAAGCTCAACCAAACAAATCGCATGGCACCAGAATTGAAATTTGATGTTTTCTTTTTTATCATATCAAAAACTTTATAAATTTTCTAAAATTATTTTCCAAAAATGACTTATTTGCTTAAATAATGATAACAAATAAACATAATTTCTTATAAGAACAGTTTTGTGTCACCATAAAATATAAAAATGTCAGAATTATTACACAATTATTTTTTTTCACAATGTTTACAACTTTGAAATAAAAAAATCTGATTTGTAGGTATAGTAGTTTCTTAGAAGCCATTGACGTTTTTTTTTAATTAGTCTTTTGATTTTTATTTTCGAAAAAATAATTTCATATATTTTAGAAATACCTTCAGATTTTAAAAAATTCTTATTTTTTTGTATTATTTAAAAGTGTAAGTATATTTATTATTCACAAAAAACCAAGTGATTTTTAAAAATAATTCCAGAAAATTTAAAAATGCAAACATTTGCCAATAAATTAATTAAATTTCAACAATTTAAATTTTTTTATTGAAGTTTGAAAATTACTAAAACCCGAACGATTTTAATTTTTAATTTACAATGTCCAAATCTGAGCTCCGTGGTGGTTATAAAAATAATAATTTAAATTACTTCTAGTAGATTTACCAATAGTAGAAAAAAATAAGTTTTTATTATTAAATAATTAACTGTAACAATTATATTAAGAATAAAATGTGTTTAGAAGTTTTAAAATGCAGCAATAAATATTTTTAATAAATTTATTGACAAATTGATTGAGTTCCGGAAAAGGATCCCAAAATATTTCATAGTTTTGTTCGTAATTAAATTAACATTGACATTCAAACTTTATATTATAGTTATAAAATACACCATGGTCATTTATTTATTAAAAAAATCGTCAAAGTTTCTTAATGATTTGTTTTAATCTTTTCGATAATTTAAAGTATATCACACTTATTTCTGAAAAATCGAATAAATCTTTAAACTGTTTTGGTTCAAATTCCTGTGAAATTAATTTCAAAATATAGCTTAAAATATTTATATCAGCAATTAAACATAACTAAACATATTTATGTTCACTTGAGTGCTTTGGATGGTGCGCTTATGTCTGAGGGCGCTTTTGTCGGCGCGCTTATGTCAGGCGCGCTTTTCTCGGTGCGCTTATGTTGGTGCGCTATTGTCCTGCGCGCTTTGTCGGTGCGCCCTTGCTACTATGTATTATCAAGTCAAACTCCAGATACAAAAAAATAATTTTTGATCAAAGTTAGAAATTTGAACTAGATTTTGTGGCTATAAGAGATGTGTAAGTACGTATGTATGTGTAATATTTACAGGAATTGCATTAGTGTGTCTTAATCCATCGCGATCTCGCTGGACTTGACCAAGAGTAGAAGGTTGACCGCGATATACTCTCTGCTGGCGATCGCTCTCAATTTCTTCGGCTGGCGGCAGAGCTTCGTCGGCATCCTCATACAGCTGTTGCTGTTGCTAGACATAAAAAGAGAAATCAATAATGTGTTTCTATTGCACACGACATCCAAGTGCATTACTTTGATGATATCTTGTTGGCTATGGTGCAGATTCCTTGGTTGCCCCCTGGACGTCACGACGGCGGCAGGTTGAGCAGGGGGTGACGGCGGTGTGTACCTGCTCCTTGCCGATTCCACAGGACGACTGGGGGTGCTGGGGGCCGATGTGGCGGTGACTGTGACATCACCGGACGCATCGCAGCCCACATTACGGGGCCAATCGCAAGTTTGAAGTTCATGACTGTAATTACAATTTACATATCGTATAAATTACAGTAATTACAAGTACTGTAAGCGATTTTAAACGAGGTGGGAAATTTTTACTATCCAAAAGTCGTGCCGGCAATAAATCCACGCATGATAACTTTCTTATTTCAAATGAAACATTTAGTGGCTCTGTTTTAGAACGTGGTAACAACTATCTCTGCAACAGTAATTAGGAAAGTGACGCATTTTTTCATTTTATAATTCGAGCACTAAATTCATTACTATGTATAATTTATAAAATTTCTGTTGACCTAGATATTTGATTCAGCAAATTAAGCGAAAATGAAAATGCAATTGAGTGAAAGCATTTTTTTGCATATACAAGGTGTCCAAAAATTATCTTCCTTTTTTGTAAACAATGTATTTTTATACGTATAAGCTATGCGGATTCTGGAACAAAATCCCATAAGGATTTACATAGAGCTCCGAATTACATTATATCCCTTCCACATTTTTTTTAAGTCCCGCCCACCAATAAATTTCACAAATGTATCCTTGAGAAACCACAGTTTTTCATTGGAAGAAACAATATTAAATTGATGAAATTTTATCGAATTTCACAGCAAATAATCGAGTTTGTGAAATTTCAGTGAATTTTGTAGAAGGATTTTATTACGTTTCATTGAATTTTTGTAAAATTTCACTGAATTCTTCAGTAAATTTTGAGCAAATTTGACTGCAAGTCATTTTAATTAATTTTATAAATCAAATATGAATTGTATTTGATTGAAATTTAGTAATTTTTGCGAAATTAGATTGAATTTATTTAAAACAACTTATTTACTTTTGGTGAAATTTCATAATATTTTTGTGAAATTTCACCGAATTTGGCAGTAAATCTTTGAATTTTAATCATTTAAAAATGTTCATAATATTATTAGAATTTTGTGAATTTAATTTAGTTTTAATGAAATTTCGTTCCATTTTTGTAAAATGTCATCGAATTTTCATGATTTTTGTTGAGAAATTTCATTGCATTTGATAAGAAATTATTAAATTTTGACAAAACTTTGTCAGATTTCAATTAAATCATTAAATTCTGATCATGTGCTTTACAAAAATCTTCTAGTTTTGTTTGAATTTCACTACCTGGGCGTTGGAAATTTAATTGAATTTTATCTAACATCATCTTCTGTAGGATCAAATTTGACAAAAAAACTTTGGGTTCTATTGATATTTTATAAAATTTTGGTGAAATTTGATTAATATTGATTTTTATTCAAGTTTTATTGAATTTTGAAAAAGATTCATTACAACGCACATTGTTTTTAATCAAAAGTTTGAGGTTCCCGACATTCTGACGCTATCCAACTTTTCTTCTATTTTCAAGCATTAGTAAGTTTATAATAAAAATCGGCGAGGGTAGGAAACTTTAGGACACCCTGTACTTATATAATATTTAATTACCTATACATAAGACCACCAGTGCATGATTCGAGCAGGGCTCCGCCAAATACACAGACATAATATTGAGTACAGTCAGTGGGGTGTGGGTAGTAACCAAATTCTTCTGGGCAGTCGAAGTTAACGCCAGTCTTCACTTCAGCTGTCACAGGCTGCGTTCTACTTATTTTACGTTGTCCTGAGCATATTCCTGTAATTAAAAAGAAAACATTATCTAGCAATATTTTTCATATTACCTAAATAACAATGATAAACTTTTAATTATTGTAAAATCTAACAACCCATAAACGATACAGTAGATCTTCTTGTAACAAAAACCAAATAATTCGGACAAATTAAACAGACATCTCTAATTAACGGACACATCTAAATCTGACTTGTGTACAACGATTTCAATGGTTAAATATACTAATAAACTTTTATATTTGATTGATGAGTTTTTTATTTTGTTGTACATATTTCAATTAATTATGAAGATATAGCTGTTCTAGTGATTTATACAACTGTTTTATTTAAAGTGGCCGGTTTCGACCACTAGATTATTCTCAAACTTAACAAAAATTAACATAATTTGCGATATGTATATATAAATTTTATAAAAATTTCTACGGAAAGTTGCTTTTTAGATCTATAAAGATAATTACAATCTGCTAGATCAATGTCAATGTAAAGGCTGTTACCTTAGGGGTGTTTCATATATCTCTAGGAACTTCTAGAAATTTCTTAGGTTGTTATCAAATAATTCAAAAATTTATATTGATTTTTTTAGACATTTAATTAGCAGATTAGAGTTTTCAGAAATTTCTAGAAATGTCAATCCTTTTCTATAGGATTTGGATATTTTTAGGTCTCCGAGAAGGCTTCTAAAACTTTCTAAGACAGTCAACGATATGAAAAGATTATTCAGATAGTAAAATCAATTGATGTATCTGTGATGAGGCTTAAAATACCTTTAGAGTAGTCATAAGCCTATGGGAAATAATAGAAGTTTTTTAAGGTTTCCAAAATTATTATAAAACATTTCAGAAATCTATGACAGCTTTCAGATTTTTTGTACACATTTCTTAGCTGATGAGAGAATTTATGTCTAAAATTTCCAATAATTTTCTACATAACAATGAAAAACCTTTGAGGTGTTTCAGAAATCTTTGAAAGCTTCTAGAAGTTTTTGAGATAGTCAACGATCTGTAGAAATTATTAAAATATTTTATATCAATGTGCAGGTGAAAGCTGTAGAGATATATTTAGGAGGTTTTATAAGTCTTTTTGGAATTCTATGAGTTTCTAAGGTTTTGAAAATTATTATAAGATGTTCTAGAAATCTATTAAGGTTTTCAGATTTCTTTTTACACATTTCAGTAGCTGACAAAGGTTTTCAGAAATGTCTAAAACAAGCCTTTGAAAGTTTCTAAATGTTTCTAAGAAGGTCAATAGTGAAGATTATTAAATGGTGTTTTTAGAAATTTATGAAACCATAAAGATTTTAGGAAGTCTATGAAGATAAAATCAATAATTGGTGTCCCAAATAATTGTACATCAGTCTAAAAATGCAATCACACATTTTTAATCGTTTGTTTTGTGTATAATGCAATTTTACGAACTAACAGAAGAGTATGCTAAATCGGAAAATTATTCTTTTTTCTATTTTAGAACTATTCTCTATGTATCCAGTTGAATACAGTCTAATAAAACTATATTCTGTGATGGCTGAATCAAGAAATATTATATGAAATTAATTCCTTGTCACCTGTTTGTAAAATAATAATAATAATAATATTTTTATTAAATTAATATTTCTCAAACAAAGATATCCCTACACGTTAGGCAAGTGTAACTTGAGATCCATTAGATTGCGAAAGATTGCATGTCTCTCATTAATTATTTTACTATACAACGTGGAATTAAATTTGAAAATTGTTTAAGATTTACTATTGAGTATGCCGCGCTATTCTTCAAATTACACAACAATTGTCATATTGCATGCGGAGGAATTTTTTATTTTTATTATATAGTTTAATGCCATAGCAGCGGCAGTCGAGGCATTTGTTTATGTAAGTAAATTAATCGGGCGTGTGAAAATTATAAGCCCATTGCATCTTCTTCAACTACAAACAAACCAGGACGTTCACAGTATTATCACAATACCTAATAAAAATTTGTAACAATCATGACGCAAGCGGCAAAAGAAGAAGAGCAGCATGACTTTCATTAAAGAAAATAAATAAAAAATAAACTATTTTAATTAATGAATTAATAAGTTTAAATAATGAACACTTCTAAAATGAGAAAGAGGCAGGCGGGTGGGGTGGTGATAGAGGGAATAACGAGTTTCAGGGATTTGAGGGAAATGATGTAAAGGGCGAAAAGCACATGGGTAGGAAAGGTATGGAGATAAATGGAGTAAAGACGAAAAGGGTGAGTTTAAAAAAAGAGCAATGTTGGAGAGGGAGAGTAGAATAGTGTGGAAAGGAATGGAGGTAGTGCAAGTCAAGGTTTTCAAATATTTGGGTTAGGTGTTAGAAAATGGCGGGGGTTATAGAGAACAATTACGATATTTAGGAAGCAAAGCAAGGAAGGTGTGTAATCGATAAGGGTAGATTAGATTAGATTACAAGGGGTCGATTGGCTAGTTTTCGCCTTTCCGAACTGTGACCAGATAGATCTATTTTTCTCCACCATACGCCTATATTTTTCGCAGAAACTTATGAAAGTGGAGTATCTTGTTGGGAGACATAGTACTCACTTTGGTGATATTGTTAACCCCCCAAAGTGAGCCAGTCTTATGCCTGCTATAGCATCGCAATTGTTCGGAGGGGTTTAGTGT
>JARJED010176724.1:0-10588 GCA_030264515.1 Sepedophilus sp. GC000190 | reverse complement strand
TTTTTTTCATGGTTTTATAGCCGTAAAAATAGTACTTTTTGATTTAAAAATTTGAGCGTGGTTCATTACACAAAACATAAGATGTCTAGCAAGCATGCTACATTTGAAGTTGATCGGTCCGATAGTTTTTGTTTTATCGTGTCCACGCCAAATTGAAAAAAATTAGTTCCGAGAAAAACGCGTTTAAAGTTTTTTCGCCGATTAACAGGAAAATAGTATTAGGAAGAATATCCTTTGAGTCATCAATAACCTTCGAATTGAGAGAGAGAACGTCGTTCTGGAAAGCAGCAGCTGTCGAGCATCCAAGAGTCACAGATTGCTTGTGAGCGCGGCCAGACTCTAATGACCATATCTGCCTAAATATGTCGAATTTCTATACAAACATTTGACAGTATAATTTTGACATATGTAGCTATCGAAATGTGCAATAATAAAAAAAATCGAGTTTTTGAAAACTTATTTGCGGAATGACCCCTTAAGAGCATTTGAAAGTCCTGGAACTTATTACTAAGTACCTTCTCGTTTTCGAGACTTACTTGTTATTTATTGACCATATGTGAGAAATGATTTTATCACCATCTTAGTTCATATCTATTGACTTTAGACGATGTACTCATGAAAATTCAGTATGCTTGGGATGAAATACCCCAGATTAACATTAAAAAGATTTTTCTAGCATCTCTTGCTGAGAGCTCGAAGAATCGAGAAGGAGCACTTTATTTTTAGAATACAAGAAAATGTTACCAATATTTCTGATTGAAAATTGAATAGTTTTTTACAACCAATAAAACACATATTTCCTGAAATTTTCATATAAATGTGCCTACGTTTTCATGGTTTTCCTTTACTTATGGCGACCGGTGTATAAGCTTTGATGTTACTCTGTATAAAAAAAACTTGACGGCTTATACTAGTTTTCAAAACAATACCGGGAAACAAATAAAAATATATATGAGAATTGCATTCACCTCACAACATGAACACAGCGTAGAAATTTTCTGCATATTTCAACAAAACTTCGCTAAAATCAAAATTAGTTAAATAATTTTCCCTCGTGCCGTTTGCACCGCGGAAAACTTTCGAAATTCCGTCCCCGCAAGAAGAAAATAGGCAACAACGAAAACACGTCATTGCCATAAATGCATTTCCCCGCTCTCGCAATAATCTTCGGGGGTTGCAAACGAAACTTTTTTTTTTAAACAAGATTATCTTCTTGCGGCGAACATTTTTTTTTTTTCCGACAGGAGCAACGCAATTATATTGGGAGCAAGGGCCGGGGCGCGAGTTAACTCTTCACGGTCCAAGTTGTGCGTAAGGTATCCGGTCGTCCCGGATCGAAATGGGGGGCGCGCGCCCCCCGGATATCGGCAGTTCGTGTAGGTCGTATTGGGGTTCTCGGTGTGTGTGCGCCGCGACAAAGGCACGTTTCGGCCCTAACGAGGCCTCGTTAACTTTATCCATTATTAACCGGCGGCGTACCTACGTTAATATTTATGACAAAAAAATATATTTTGATTCACTTATGTTTCGGAATGGATCGTAAAAATAACATTGTTATGATGTGTAATAAATCGAAAATGAATGACAAATCGAAAGTTTATTGACTCATTTCTAGAGTTATTGCATTGCATTGTATATATGTTGCAGTTACCAACATTCATTAGCTTTCAAATGCATTAAGGAGTTTTTAATAACTCTACTAACGCACCAGAAATATTCTAGACTATTTCTAACGCTGTCAAAACAGTTGACAAGCCTGCAAATCCTTTCGCGAATTTTTAAATTTCGTGGTTTTTCTCTCCGTTCAACCCAGTCTACACATTATTGGTTTTATCACAATTCAAGAACAATTTTTAATCTTCCAAAAAATATATTGTATTTCCATATGCTTTCTTTTCAGCATTTTAAGAAATTTTGATCTATTTTGGGTAACTTTGGTAAACATCCTGAAGCTTAATAAGTATTCGAGAAACTTAAATTAACTTTCAAACGCATGAAGAAGCTTTGGTAATTCTGTAGATGCTTTGATACATTACGATTTAGGTTCCTCATCAGTGCCTGTTTTAAAAAAAAATCTACTGTCTAAAGAAATTAAGTGTTAAGATCATTTTATAACTTCGCTTCTTCTTTATTATTATAAATTATTTTGAGATTAAAACTTAGTGAAAATCAATATTCCCAACTACATTCAAATACTTACGAATAAAAAAAATAATTCTGAATATTCAGGTATCATCTTTAAAATTATTTTTTTTAAAGTTAACATAGAAGCAAAATAATTCTTAAGAATTTTTACACATTTTTAATAATTTCATTGAATTTGTAAAAAATCATTGGAGTTTGAATTTGCTAGTAAATATACTAAAACTTATTGAGTTTTCTCGAACTTGTTATGAAATGTTATTAAACTTTCTAAAAACATATATTTTTTAAAATTAAATTGCAATAGTTTATAGCGTAATGCGCTGAATATGATCTACAAATTGTACCAATGCCTTAAAATAATATTACTACCAATGTAGATCATCAAGCAGACTGACTGAGCACCGCTAAAATACGTAATAACGAGCAACAAATCCCAAAATAAGCAATATGCTATAGGTAAGTTACTAACGCTAACTCAAAAGTCCTTGTAAAAAACCTGTAATGTGCCCGCAAAAGAGATGAACAGTTATTTTTATAGTATATCAAATTAAATCATTGAAAGTATTCCGGATAATGATATTGATCCCATCAATGTGATGTTGAGGGGTACTAATATGGAAATAAAAGATCACTTTAGTGTTAGTTAATTAAAACAAATCCAAGACTAGATACATACATGGTTTGAATGTCAGAGCGATCAAGTGCATCAAGAATCTGATTGTAGCACGGCTAATAACTTTTCCTCACCAACTGAAATTAGCCGTCGTGACACCAATACACAAAACTGGAAACCCTGATAATAAAAAATATGCTCAAAAGTACTGGAGAAGGTCATGGAATGCAAATTGTGAAATTTTTCGATAGATTTGGTATTTCGTCACCACCGGAGTTTGGTTTTAGGAAGAATTTGTCAATGTCCAATGTTGTGTTAGAATTCACAGAAGGAAGGTTTTGAATATGGTTACCTTAAAGCAAGGTTGTCGAGTACATGTGTACAGGAGGTTGCCTGACTCCGTATAAATTTGATTTGGGGGGTGCCTTCGTATGACGTCAAATTGATCAAATTGACGTCACGCGAAGATGAGTTTTATATACTCCTATTCAGTTCGGATTACGTCAGAAATCATTTTGTTGGCTACGAAGGGGAGTCGTACAACCTTACTATAACTATTAGACTCTACAAATCTTGACTTTAACGCATCAGTTTTTCTAGACATTAATTCGAATATGTAATTCATGAAATCCTCATTAGGAAATTATGTTTTATATAATCGAGCATGATCTTCCATCTCATACTATTTAGCAAGTTGATAGACACCAAAGCGTAAAAGTCAATGGCCAAACATCCACCGAGACATCGGTCCTCCAATGGGTTTCTCAAGGTTCAATTCTCGGGCCATTATTGTTTTTAATACTAATTATATTGATATGCCGGGCTATGTTGATCAAATAAGCACCTTGCTGTATGTCGGTGATTCAACATTAGTACACAATCGCGCCTCCATGGATGAAACGGTCATTAAGATCATCATCTGTCGTTTTCAGTCTGTGGAACTGAAGCCATGCTGAGAGTGTTAACATACCCTGCAACTCCATATCAAACAAATCATCGCGTAATACGCAGGAGTTTGGCACAATAGATTGGTTTACCTGTTCTTCGAACTGCATATTTCGATTTGTGTCATTCAATCATTACGTACAATCTGCTTGTGTGGAGTCATGCTCTTTCCTGTAAAAAAGGATTTCTGGTGCAATGAAGAGCAGTGCATATCCGCCTGTGTAACTTGCAGTGTCATGTTCAGTTCTTTGTTTAGAAGAATTAACAATGTGTTGAATTCTTCAATTTTATTTGTAATGAATTTATATTAAGTTTTAATCAAATTCTATTGAATGTACCTAGAAATCATTTAATTTGAAGAAAAAAAATCAATAAATACACCATTGTTTGATTAAATTTACTATTATTTTCAAAACAACTTGTACGTACAACTGGATGAAGTATTCTTGTATATAGGATTCAATTAATATTGTATTACTAGAAAAATAAACTAAAAGTTTATTTGGAATAGCTATGGATATTCCATCTACTTTATATTAGAAGTTAACTTTCGGAGTAAATAACTTATTTCCTATTAATTTATCACCTACAGAATACAATATTCAAATTCCTGAAGATATTCAGACTTGCGAATAAAATGTTTACAGCGAGAAAGTACGAATGCCAACATTTTTTGCGATATTTATGAATACAAACGTTTCACGTTCGTACAATACCAGCGACGCAACACATCTATTGAATTCGGGTCCATTTATAAAAAAAAAAACGGGCGGGGGATGCAGAGCAAAATCTTTGTAGACACTTGCCCGGCACTCGCTTTGTGTCCCCCTCCGTGCATCATACCGTCCAAACGCAAAAATCCGCTTGTGAAATTAATTTATTTCCAAATGCTACTAGCTCCCGTATCCGAAAAAAGCCCCATGGTCTAGTGACACTCAAAACCACAAAGGACATTGTAATGTCAAGCGTTTTAACCACTGGCAAGGAGTGCCCATTGAATTCCACTCGACGATAATTCTCCGGAGAGGTGATTCTTTTGTGACCGCCCCATTTTTTTTTGTTGTTTTCATATATAAGTGGGTGTACGGGGGGTCGGCAAAAGAAAAGTTTCGCAGTTGTATGGGTGTATTTTGGAGTGGTTCTATGTGAAGCGCCAGCGTGCTAAGGAATTAAACGTAAATGGCCCCCAGGTACATAGGAATTCGGTGTATGCGGTTCACGCGCTGCTTATTTAGGCGGCGTACGTACTTTTCGTCCATAAATTATATACCCCCGAAATATATTATGGGCCGGCTTTATCGAATTAACACGTGCCACCCCTGGTACTGTTATTTATATCTTCACTAATTCAACTTAATAGTGCGCAGATTTTGCTGCACAGGATCTATAGTTTATGTAATTGATGCTCCGCATACTGTTATGATCCTATAACTTAACTTATATATGCTGATATAACGTAAATGTTCAAGGTAAATGTCCAAGCAATTTGCTCAAAGACAAAATAATTCCATTAAGGGAAATACTTCATCTTAATTTATTTAAAATTATATCGGTCATTCCGAAAAGAGACAATTTGAAATTTTATCAAAGAAAGGAAAAACTGAGTAAAGGGTAATATAATTAATCTTCTTCAGTGATTGGACTGGTTGGATGCAAGTCTCCATATTTCCCTATCCTGCGCCAATATACTCATTTACCTGAATCAATTACATCCCACTTCTTTGACTATTTGAGAACAATAATCTAATCTAGGTCTACCTTTGTCTCGTTTTACTCTAGTATCTCCCTCCGATATATCCTGCACCAATTCCTCGTTTCTTAATATTTGTTCCACCATCCTGTCTCTTCTAATCTTAATTGTATGCCAAATATTTCTCTGCTCGTTAATTCTTTCTAAAACTTTTTCATTGATAACTCTATCCACCCATGATATTCTCAGTGTACGTTTGTAATACCACAACTCAAAAGCTGCTAACTTGTTCCTCCCTTGAATGAAATGTCACGAAAATATTTTTAAATCGTCGAAATATTAATGAAATTCTATGTATGTATTTGAAATCGTTAAAAATCTTAGAAATGATTATAAAACAATTTAAAAAAATGAAATTTACATAAACTTTTTGAAATTGTTAAAAAACTTTGAATATTCATTTGATTTCTTAAAAATTGATTGAAATCGTTAAAAAACAACTAAAATAATTAATTTCTTAAATATTCTTTGAAATAATTCTTAAATCAAAAGAACCATTTGAAAAATTCATAAAAAAAATTTTAGAGCTTATCCTCTATCACCTCCATTTGTGAATGTAACCCTCCCTCAATTCCTTTCGTCCCGATCATGAGATATACTTTTCTAACCTGGGCCCGCCTGTTTCTTTATATCGTCTCTCCACCGCATCTGTAGTCTTCTTCGCGTTCTAGTACCAGTATATGGGCACCAGTTCCCTATTTCTTTGTTTCATCTCTGGTCCTGGAGTCGTTCATTGTGTCCGACCCATTTCCATTTTAGTTTGGCTGCTTGCTTTACAATGTCTGTGGATTTAGTTTTCTCTCTGATCCATTCCTTCGTTTAATGGTCTTTAAGAGTTATTCCCAGCATTTATCTTTCCCTAGCACGCTGGGTTTTTCTTATCTTATCCAGGTTCGCTTTCGTAAAAGTCCAAGTTTCTGCCCCGTATGTAATAGCCGGTAAAACACAGGAAACATATATCCTGATGCGTAGAAGTAGTGAGATTTTGTTGTTTTTGAGCAAAAAGGAGAGCTTCCCTCGAATTTTTCTACGGATCTCTGAGGTTTGGTTTTCTTTGTTCATTTTTATTTCTTGTCCCAAATAAATATATTCCTCTATTCTTTCGATGTTTTTGTTGTTCACAAGTATTATTTGTTGTTCGTCTGTGTTGAACCTTACTTTTGTTTTGTTTAAATTCATCTTGACACCTTTCGATTGACTCTCCCTTTGTAGTTCATTAATCAGTTCATGTAGTAGAATTCATTAAAAAATATTGAAAGTTTTCTGAAAAAATTATGAAATCAAAAGAAATAAGACCAATGAAACTCCAAGAAATGCTTAAAAATCATTGAATGACACAAAAATTCTTAATTTTCTGAAGGCAGATACGGGTGGAGCGAAAAAACCTAAAAATCCCCAATACGTGTCAACCAGCCTATACAATTACAATAAAATTTCAAGTCGCTGCATACAGCGATCATAATCAAGATAAATAAAATGTATAAGTTTATTAAATAAATTACATACACCCTAAAAAGTGGTTAAAACTTAAAAGTTAAAACATAGTATAAATATTGCTATATATTTTAATAAAAAGTATAAACTCATCGTCTATAAAAGTATCGACATTTTTATGTATTACTACATGGTAGATTTGATTGTCAAATACAATAAAGCAGTCTGTAATAGCACTTGGTAGTAATGCAAAATTGCGACTCCAAATTCGACTACGCGCATGTTAAAGAACATTTAAAGATTATTTTCTTAGTTTTCAGATACAATAAGAGGTAGGTTAACGGTAGAAAAAGAATAGTCTTGGCAAGCTTCACATAAATGTCTTATAGGTTCAATGAATAAAATATGATTTCCACTGTTTTCTATTTCTGTTCCTTCCGCATAAGGATTACGTCATTAGTCGAATTTGTAAACTATAAACGAAAGTTATGGAATAACTTGAAGGTTCACTGGATAATGAGTGTTGAAACACTTATTATAGCGAACCTATCATCAATTGAAACAAAAAATACATAGAGAGGGTAGAATTCTCGATTCTTAACAAAAAAACCTACCCACATAATATTTTGACCGCACCATTAATAGTGCGGAGCAACGTCCTCGAAATAAATGAAAGGAATATCATTAACCTCAATAGCGAGGTCATGTCAGATTGACAATTAGGTGATACCAATCCTGAGAGTTTGGGAGAGCGTCAACTTGACATGACCAAGCGGGGCTTCAAATGTTATCGGGAGATGGGTGATCACTATGGTTTTCAGAGGCATTACACTAGTGACGCGCCAACATACGCTACCACTCCCGATAACTGAGTTTCCCTCGGAGTATAGCAATACTGTCGTTGAATAATCCTCTGATGCTATGTACACTGTATAATGTTCCTATCTCCAATAAAGAGGTTTTACCTTTCGCAACTAAGAAGTAGCACTGTTTTCCCCTCGGTGTGAAGGCATTGTAGGGACTCCGCGGCCAGAGGCGCAAGGACCCAAGATAGCCTTCCCCCGGGCCGTGAGGAAAAGAGTGTCCCCTACATATGCACCAACTTGTGACGCTCAGGAAGAGGTTGTTAAACTACTGTACGCTGATATAAAGAATGCCCTAAAACTTACAAACCATCTGAGATTACGAGAGGATATAGTCGGAGGATACTGTTAGGTTGTTGGAAATTATCGAGGAAACTGACTATATCGTGGCAAAACCACGAATGTGCAAATTTTAAGTTTTGAGAAAACAGGTTTTTAGTTCATTCTTTTGCTATTGAAACACATCTGAAAACTCCATTTATATGAAAGAGAAATCGGACATAAAATGGGGTTAGACACACGAAGTAAATTTGTTAGTTTGGCATTCATAACATTCAAGTTGCTACTGAACGTAAGTAGAAAGTGCCAAATTTGCACATTCGTGGATTTGGCATTGTACCGACGATATCAGCTACTCCAGGAAGATGACCTTGTGTTATCAAATACATACTTCAAATTGCGGCCTCGTTGTCTTTATACCTGAATTTCTAATGCGGATCGAAAAATAGGAAATCAAATTGACAATAACAGGAATGTCCCGTTGCAGACATTTATTCAAATAATAGTTCATTATTATCTTCCCTAAACCTAAGGGCAAAGAAGTGCAAGAAGAAGAAATTAATGACATAGAATTAACATGAGTTCAAATTTGAGCGGCATTCATAATAAAAAGTAAGCAGGAACAGACTGAAAGCTAATGAAAAAGAGAGGAAAAGATAAGCAAGACAGATAAAGTTCTACACGTTATGAACATCCGAATAACTTTTAAGAACATAGATCACACCAAGTATAGCGAAATACAAAGATATATCCGAAATAAGATAGGAGTGCAAAGGAAGACTTGTTGAGAGTAAAGCGTGACGAAATAGAACAAATTAAGGCCAAGCATGACTTGTTCAATATGTATAAGAAAGTCAAACAAGATACAAGAAAATACAAAAGTAAAAACTGCGTTGTACTCATGAAAAGCAATGGCAAAATACTAGCAAGTACTGAGGAAAAACTTTACAAGTAGAAGAAGTTCACGTCATCCATATTGTAAAGAAGGGAAAGACTCCAGCTACATGTAGATCTATTAAAAGTATTAGACGAGGAAGCGTCTCTTGATTTGCTGGTTGACTTTTTAAATGTTATCTACAATAGTGACACAATTACGCAAGACTGGCTCATGTCAACCTATTACACTACTCGCAACTGCGAGGCTCTGGAATGAATGCAGAACAATTAGCTTAATTATTCACATCTGGAAGTGTTCATGGCAGAATACAGGATAATATGGGTTACACTCAATTTGGTTTTAGAAATGGCTTTGGAACTAGAGAGGCTTTATACGAAAATCAAAGGTTAGGACAGCGACGTCAGGATGTAAATGTGGACGTATTCGCATGTTTCATCGATTGTGAAAAAGCATTCGACACTGTGAACTACGAGTAAATATTGGACATCCTTTCAGAAGTGACTCCAGACGAGCGAGACATCCGAATAATTGCTAATCTTTACTGGAACCAAAATGCGGCCAATAGAGTAAATGGGGACATATTACAAGACATGCACATACTGAGACGTGTTCGACAGGGAAGCGTGCTATCGCCGTTACTCTTTAATTTCTACTCTGAGAATATTTTAGAGATGACTGAGAAGGAAGAAATCAGGGTGAAATTGTCAACCGACTCATGATTAACAACATAAGATATGCTGATGACGCTGAACTGCTAGCCACAAACTTGAAAGACTTGATAATGTAGGCATCCTAGAATTGAATATTAACCAATTAAACCGGTTTCTTCATATAAATATCTTCGCTGTTACGCAAATGAGAACTGGAAGTACAGTCAGAAAATCCATTGCATAATAGAGCAAGCTAGGACCCCTTTTTGAAGTATGTGGAGAATATTGACCAGCCGTTTTCTGAATATCCCATTTCGTGTCCGGCTGCTTCGATGCTATGTTTTTAGCATTCATCTATACCTTTTTGAACGCAGTGTAAAATGGGAAGTGCTTGAGATTTAGGCGTACAGGAGAGAGTCGAAGATTCCTTGGACAGCGAGAATAACGAATGTGGATAACGTGTAAAAAAACAAACCGAAGTCATAAATACCATTAAAACTAGGAAACGTTTATACTGCGGACAATAACACATATCACCTTTTGCATAATATCATCCAAGGAAATATCGTGTGTGTCGGTGTGTCGGTGCACTGCCTTACCTCCTAGTGGTGGGACACGGGCAGTCCTTGTGATGAGGAGACTGGCTTGTTAGGAATAGATTCAGGCGTGCTGAGGGTAGGACTGGATAATGGTTGTTTCTTGTAGTATACCTGCAAAACACCGAAGGGTACAGCTTCCTTACCATAGCAGCGAATACTGTATGGGGCGAGGTACGATCAAGGCTGATAACTGTGGTCTACTTTATTTACTAATCACGAATACATGTGCAATAGACTCGGCTGACCGAAGCTATGATGAGCTGCGGACGTCGGAACATTCAGGCCCATCTGTTGACGACTTAGCATTGACCTGGACGATTGGAACGTGGAATGTAAGAAGCGTATTTGGCAAGGAGAATGAGTTGTTAAAAGAAATTAATAAAAGAAAAATTGATATACTATGCGTGTGTGA
>JARJED010176482.1:0-11044 GCA_030264515.1 Sepedophilus sp. GC000190 | reverse complement strand
CGTACCATTGACTATTCCTCATGATAGATTAAGTAATTGCAAAGTGACATCTCTATCAAATAATGCATAGGTAATAGTTTTGACTAAAAAAATTGAATAACTACGTATGATAATGTAAATATCGGAAATGGGTAAGAGTCGATCGGAGGAATGGGATTATATTCCCACTGTCTGGACCTTTTGTCTCTATCGTCTATGCTCAATATCTACCTCTACTGTTTCCACTATTTGTTTACACTGAATGTCTACTGTTTTTGCTGCTTGTTATCCCTGTCTGTTCCTACTGTTATCACTGCATTTTTCCACTGTCTGTCCCTACTGTCTGTTCTCATTATTTGTCGCTATTGCTTTCTACTGTCTGTTACCATTGTTGCACTCTTTGTTCCTACTCTATGTCCCTACTGTTCCGACTGTCTGTTCCTATTGAATGTCCGCACTGCCTATTTCTAATGGTTGCTCCTACTGTCTCAACTATCTGTTACTACTGTCTCTTTCTACTGTCTTCGCGCATCTGCCAGACTTGGCTGAACGGTCTCTATAGTGTTTTTTTATTTTAAAGTGTTGTGATTGGCACACAATTTTATTGGTATTGATGCTTTTCTCGAGTTTGAGCAGCAGTATGGAGTCGAGCGTTTTCGTGAAGGAGTATGACCCTCTGTATGAAAATGCACGTCTTTTCCGATATGCGAGTTTTTCTTTGCGTAAAAGTTTGCAGTGGTACGCGTTCAGGGAGGATATCAATATGCAAAATTCTTTTGGAATTAAAAAAAAAACACTAGCGAGACATTTTCCAGCTGACATCGTTTGCTTTCAACTACTTCTCGTCCTTCTGAAAATTATTTATGACAATCATACACTTGAATTTACTTGAGTGTGGTGTACTCGAACGGAGCCAGAAGTCGTTTCAAAATTTCGGACGGTTTTATGCTCAAAGTGGTGGGATATATTATAATTATTAGTTGCGCAATGGAAAGTGATACTTATTTCTCTGACATCGTGACGCTGACTACAAAACATTGGTAGCCCGGGCCTCTATGGGTGCGATCTCCTTCAAGCCTCACTACCAACAACACCCAAAAGCCCGCGACCCTCTCAATTAGCCCTGAATCAGGGAAAACAATAATTAACATTTATATTTGATTCACCCTCGCATTAATACGACAAATATGCACTGTAATGTATTTACATGCACCCATAGAGAACTCCTAGATTTTTCCATCAGATGTCATAGTGTTATGTCAGTTTCCAATTGAATTTTATCGAAATTCATTTTTTTTTAATTCCATTGAATTTCTGAAGATTTTTATTGGATTTAAATGAAAATCCTCGAATTTTCTCGAAAATTTATTTAATTTGTTAATTTATTTATATCACTCGCTCTATAGCTAAATTCTCAACAGACCAGCTAACACTAACACCATCATCACAGTTGTTGACTTTACTCCGTACAACTCTGGCAGAACAATGGCCCCATTGCATTGGGCCCCCATATGAACACGTAACTTCTGTCACTGCGCGGATTTATTTAATTAAAGTTGAAACAAAGTGAGAACTTAACGGCCCACGCGTTCCAATCCACAATTTAATTAAACGCATAATGGCTATCACGTTAATAAATTCAATATGTCATCGGCGGTGCAAACGGCCAACATGGAGAACCAATTCAAACGATTTGCCCGAGCCATTAAACGCCATGTTTTATTTTCACCACGGCAGATTTGTGGAGAACAATTCCAACCGCTAAACGACCAGACGCGATTTATTAAATTTTATATGTAACGTAACGTATAATAAAAGGCACTGACCTTTGGGACACGGGGGCCCCCCTTGTCCCGGCCGGGACGGGGCCCCCTGAACCAGATGAAAGAGCAGTTCATTATGTGTGTGTGTTTTAGTTAGTGTGGTGTCTTAATTAAAAAAAAGTTTTAATTAGTTGAAATTATGAAATTTTGTTTGAATTGAAAATTGTTAATCTGCTACAGAAAAAACTGTAACCATCTTAATCATAAGATAATCATACAATCATTTTTTAATAACGATCATATGTGTGTACAGAAAGTAGTCCAATGCTGTTGTTTAATAAAAAAAAATGAATCCCTTTTATTTGCTTTTTCGAATTGCTCAAAATATGATTTCGTCCTTAAGAACTCATCAGAACAATAAGGTTAGTAATTTAGTGCACTAAATGCAAAGTTAACAATAATCTTGCCATTCTCTAGACCGCCCAACTTGCAATTCCAAAAACATATCAAGGCAGTGCTACACGAACTCACAACACGGTTACTTGTTTTTTTACTCCTACCACTGAACTCACTATAAAATACCCGAGCACACCTCAGGTTCAATACGAACTGGCTACACTGTCAACACTACGAGTTAAAAATAAAAGTGTACACGTATTAATACTTATTAATTTTATTTTTATCTATAAAGGAAATGTTGTAACATATCAAATACCAATAACAAAATAGACACACTTCATGTTGAAATACCTGAATTTACACGAAAGAAGCTTTACAAAATTCATTCTGCTAATTTTATTGTTTATAAATGGCTGAATTTGTGATTAAAGAAATTGTTGCCGATTAATTATACTCATTTTATGTTAGCGTCCCGGTTCATTTGTATTTGCAGAAATAAATTTAATAAACGTACCTATTTGGAAGTTTTTAAGCACATATTCAAAAATATTTATATTATAAACCCTTGCAGAAAGTTTACATGAGGAATTAAAACCCCAAACATATTAATGCTAATAAAATTGACCGTGTAGTGAGTTCGTGCGCTCCCATCATAGCTCGTGCCAGCAATAATGCGCGTACGTTAGCTGCTTGCATTACAGTATTGTGCTAGCAATATAAGTCGACTGGTCTGAAAAAAAAAAGAGAATCCTGCAAACGAGTTTGATCTTCCCCAGACCAATGGACTAATATTTTTATCACAATAAATAACTCACATTGCTGCGACATCTAAGATCGTCTATAATAACAACAAAAAATATTTAGCAGTCTAGTAGAATAAATTTTCTTACAGAAATGAAAATTTGTACTTATAAGAAACATTGGGTGGTAATACCATTAACTTGAACATTGAACCTATTTGCCGCTTTGAAAATATTTTTGCTATGCAATTTTTTTCGTTTGTTTTTACTTGCATTACTCTTGCTGGAATCTTGCTTACTATTTTTAATTTGTATCTCTTATCGGGGGATTTAACAGTTTACCGGTACATTTAATGCGTAATTAATTCCAATAAAATTTTCAAGAGATGTCGCAAGTTATTGAGGTAATAAACGCGTAAAATATTCTAAGCAGTTGAGCGTTGCTATAAATTTTAACACATTCTTGTAATTGCAGTTCACACCGTGTTTGAGGTGTGTTAGTCCATAAATTATTCGCGCTGTAAAAGGGTAGCTATAAGATAAGATAAAATACGTTTACGATTCGATTCTTAGACTCAATTTTTCTCTCTCAAGGTAATTTTATATAGGTACCTATGGCATAAATGAAACGATAATTATTATTGACTTCTGCTATATTAACTTATCCGTTTAAATATATTTGTATATTTTTCTTTTCATCATAAGTAATTCATGATAGGGCAAAGTTTATGATGCTAATATTTTATTAACTAAATTGTAACATGCCTTACTATGCGAGACAAAAAAAGTGAACGTGTAATGAGTAGAATTCAGAGAAATGTTAGCATCCTATTGTAGATTTTAATTTAATGAGATTTTGTTGCATTTTGTGACAAAGACAATATAAAGTGAAATTTTAATAAATTTCAAGGAGTTCTTGTGTAGTTTTAAATATTTGTTTTATACATTGGTAGAACATACAAGACATTTATTTTAAAAACGTCACATGTTCAATAAAAATATTTATTCAATACTTGAATAAAACAGCCGAACTTGCTTCTGTTACAAAATACTTTTTGATATTAAGATTTTTTTGTAAAAAAATACATTAGGTTTGTTTGTTTAATTTATCTGATTTAAAACTCAAAAAGACTACAAATTGACAAATCTTCGTCCATCTTTTTAGGAAAAAAATAAACGCCTCAGTTATAATCAAGAAACAATGCTGTTTTAATAAATCATGATTATTCAAGAATATTCTTATAAGATATAATTTATGTGTTATATATTTTATAAAATATTGATTGTAATTTTGATACTGTTGTGGGAAAAATAGCACGCATTATAACAAAATTCAATCCAATACTTCATAATATTATTGTTGTTATTGCAGCAATGACCTTAATTTATTAAGTATGATTGTGGCAGATATATATTTGGATCTATAGGTCAAGGATGTTATTGCATTGTCTTTAGTTGAGGGTATATAAATTACCCTTTTAACCTAGTTCTTTCTCCTTAATAGCTATGAGCAGCAATTTGTTACAATTTCGATAAGTGTATTTTTTACAGTACCATATGTAACATTATCTTGACTTTCTATGCTAATTTATATAAAATGAAAAGTTATCAATTTTTTACCAAGATTGCTAATACATAATTTAGCAGCAGAAAATGTAGATGTAACGAACTGGTGGATTCATTAAAAAAATCTTCAATTATATTTTGAAAAATTATTATTTTAAATTTACTTTAAAAATCCCTGAAATTTAAAAAAAAAACACTTCACCTTAAATTTCAAAGAAACTTAAAAAGCCATATTTCAATAATTTTTAAAGTTTTTTTTATTAATGGTAAAAAAAATCTTCAATATTTATTTGTAAAACTCAATGATGGTAAAAAAATTAGTTGTTTTTCACAATATTTTTAATAATTTCCTGCTATTTCTAAGAATTTTCTTCAAGAAAAAGATTGAAAATTTCCTCCAATTTTCCAATGTTTCTAAAATATGCTACGATTTTAAAGAGTTAATAAAAGAAGAACTTTTGAAAATTTTCAAGTTTAAAAAAAATCGAGAAATTTTTTTTAAAAAAATCTATATTTTTTGCTGCGATTTTAAAAACAATTCACTTTTTTCCAAAAAATATTTTTTTTGCAAAATATTCTGTTTTTTTTTTAATTTTTCGATCTTCAAAAATTATTCCTTTGATTTTCCACAAAAAAAATCAAGAATTGTTGCATTACTTTTAGCAGTTTTTTAAGAATGTTGAGAAATTATAATAAAATTGAAGCAAAGTATATCAAAAGCTTCAGTTTATAAATCGAAAAATTTCATTTTCATAATATTATTTATGAGTAATGAAAACATTTTCAACAATTTCCCCTAGTTTTCTAAAGTTTTCGTAATGTTTCCAAAAGAAATGTCAAACATTTTTAAGAAACAGGAATTGGAATTAAAAAAAAACTCAAGATGGTAATGAATTTTTAGTGATTTCCAATTTTTATTTCAACAATTTTGAAAAGTTGAAGAAAAATAGTTTCTTCCGATTACTAAAACTTTCGCAATTTAGAGAAAAAATGAGGAAGTAAAAGAAACAATTTGTTTTTAAGATTTTTTCAAAATTTACCACAAATTAAAAAAATCTCAAAATTTTTTGAAGAAATTATATAGAATTTTTTGAATTATTAGAACATAATATTTTTATTATAAATTTGCAATATTTTAATAAAGTTGCAACGAAATATTTGAAGATATTGAGGATTTTCTTTAATTTTTGTAATTTCTCCAATTTCTCGAAAATCAATACAAAATTTATTGATAGTCACAAGAAGTATTATTTGAGAATTATTGGAATTATTAAAAATTTAACAAAAATCTTGACAATAATTTGTTCTGCCGTTATTTTGTTCACCGATCAGTTGTGTTGATCTGTTGTCCTGTCGATCAGTTATCCGCCGATCAGTTGTCACGTACCGATAATTTCAATACAATTCGATGTATATGTTAAATTTAATTGAATTTTTGGAAATTTAATTGCATTAAATTAAAAATCATAAAATTTTCTTAAAATTTAATTGTTTTTTTTTATAAATGAATAAACAAAATGTTTCATGGATTATTTATTTGCAAAAACATGCTAATTTAATCAATGTTCAAATAAAAATAAGCAACCTGTAGACAAATTTTTTAAATAATATTTCAAATGAAAAAAGAAACAATTTAACAAAAAAAATATTTCTGCTTGTATCATTAACACTTTCTGAAAAATTATCTTCCCACTAACGGCCCAAATTACGCTCGCGATCCTCCAATTTAAAGTAGTATCATTTCCCACCAAATTACCACCACATATATATTAGTTTTTTTTTACTTCAACTTCTCCTCCTCGTTTGCTTGTTAACCGAAAACTACACAACCATTTAGAAATAACGACCGAACTAATTTAGGAGCATTTCGAAAACTGCGCGCGAGACTCCCCATAACTTACAGTGGGAAAATATTTAATGGCCATTAAAAAAAGGCTTAACTGGTAAATTAATATCAAAGCCAAATGCCTTGATGCTCAGGCACTTTATTACATTTTTCATTGGAGCAAATAGGCTTTTGAATGCGACTTCCGCAAGAACTGTAGGCAAAGAAGTAAAAAAATCTGTCGAGAGTCGAGAACAATGTAATAAGAGAGATGTTTGGCTTTATGCTCGACGGAGCTTTACCATGTTTGTGCTGAGCAGCAAAAAATAGTACGAACAAAATTAAATAAAAATAAAATAGTGTTTCATTAGCTCGTTTAAAGAAATAGGAAGTTGAAAAAGGTGTTGACTATTTTTTTAATTAAAATTGTTAAATAATTTATTTAAATGTGCACTTTTGAAAGTCTGTAGTTCTTTATATCACAATATTACTTTATAAAAAATATAAAGACAATATTACTCACAATGGTTCATCTTAAAGCGATAAAAACTGATAAATTCCCGGGGAGTTTATCGCGAAAAAGCTCCCCTTCCTATTTATTTAGATTATTTTACGACTTCTTCTTCTTCTTTTCCCTCTCATAGTCATCAGTCCTAGGACTGGTAAGATACATATTTCCATATTTCCCTACCTTGCACTAATCTACTAATATCCCGGAAAGTAGGACACTACACATCTCTTACTATTTGAGGTCTATAATAACTTAATCTCTAACCTCTGTCTTAATATTTTTTAAATAATAATATTTTATTGGCATACTAAAACTAATAATAATTTCTTCTTAACTCTACTTAATCTAATTACAACAAACTTTCTTACATTTACTACCCTCGTCCCTCTTCATTCTCTGTTCATCTCCCGTCTATTCCCCTTCAAATATCCTCTAACTTTACCTTTTTGTAAGCCCTTTCCCCCCCCCTATTTCCCTTATCCCCGCCTACTGGCCCTTTCTGCTTCGCCTCGCTTTGATTTCCTTTATTTTTCACTCCACTCTTTTTCCTCTTTCTTTTTAACTTTCCCATACCATTCCTTCCTCATCCTATCATACCCTTCGTTATCAACAATCCTTCTACTTATCCTATCCTCCTTATCTTCCTACTTTACCATTCATTCCCTTCTCCTTTCCATGACAAATCCTGAACATCAACCCTCAAACTCTCCATCAAAACTCCTACTTCATTTTCTCAAATTATTCCACCATCTCACCTCTCCTAATCTTAATTTTGTACCACATACTTCGCTATTGATTAATTCTATCTAAAGCATCCTATTTGCCTATTTTGTCTACCCATGATACTCTCAGCATACGTCTGTAACACCACATCTCAAAAACTTCAACCTTTTTTCTGTTTGCCTGTGACAGTGTCCATATTTCACAGCAATATAATACCGTTCTCTGTAAGAATATCTTCAACATTCTCTTAAATATTTTTGAAACACTCTTTATATATTTTTTATTGATAGCATATTTATTCAATTATATAATACAACACCACACTCAACAAAAAATACAATAACTGCAAACACAACACCAATAATTAAAATGTAAAACGGCAACACCAATTCATCTGCATTTAAAGCCTTGAAACCCTCCGTATCTGGAGCACCTTTATAAACAAATTCCTCCTTCCACATATTCCAAATGCCGCTTTCCAACATCTGCACGAAAACATCATCAACGCTAATCATAAAATGATAACATGCCTTTTGATAAAAATTAACATTCAGGCTAAACGCCACATCATCTATTTTAAAAATCTTGTTAATACCCTTTTTAAGTTTGTACTTCACATAGTCGTCCGTTTTAAAGAACGCAACATTCCTATGGGTCCAAGTCTCATCAAGTACACAATCTGGACATACTTTAGTTTTCTTAAAGTAAAGGTAAGTAAAAAAATCAGATTTATAATCGGTATAAATAAGCAGATCTGAATTATTTAGTTCGGTCGTGTTGCCTATTTGATATTCATGCAGATGAAGCATCATGTATGAAATGAAGAGCCCTGTGTATGCGTTCATCAACACCAAAGCAAATAGATTCCATGTTGAATATATGATTTTATTAATGGTAAATTTCGGGAAAACAACGGATTGCCCAAGCAATATCGCCAGTGTATTCATTAAGCACATGGACAACTCCTTATATTGTTCACGCTCCCTAGGCACAAAAAACAAAAAACCAATAATTCCAATTAAGCCTAAAAATAACGCAATCCATAACGGCCATTGGAAAACGAACAACATCGCTTTCCAATGTGGCACCTCTAACGCTAAAGGAACTATAACGCTGTATTCTATAAAATTTACATGTTTGTAGTAATGCCAAGCCACGCTACCAAAAAATAACGGCTCAAAACTATAGTAGTTAATTGCAATTTCATTGTAACCATAATCGCTACAAGGCTTCAAATCATCAATCTTCTCTTCAACGGTACAATTCACGCTGATATTCAAATAGTCTTTCATTATTTCAAACACCAATAGTATGGGGCCAAAATCAACACCGTCTTCTTTTATTGCATATGGAGGTTGATGAAGTATATTAGCACTAACCCTGCAATCCCTAGTAGGTTCTCTGTAATAATCAGCGATATTGACAGCTTTATAATCACTGCAATCGCATAAATACTCCGCAAACAAACTGAGTGAGCATATTTCTCCCTTGCTGGGCATATATATTTCGCCTATGCTGTTTATGAATAGGGATTTGCCGAAGATGTGCATTTTACACAGACTTGGAGCGAGGATATAGTCAGTGAAGTTTGTGAAATCATTGTTCAGATACAAGGTCAAATCTACGAGTTCCAGGCCATAGTCGATAGGGTTTTCTTGTTGGTCGGTTATGTAGACGCTGAAGCCTGTTTCTCTAGTGTATAATTCTGTTGTTAGATCTAACATTTTTATTTGCAGCATGTGCAGTTTTGAAGATAACATGTTGAGGATTGATTTGTTGTTTAGTATGTAGGAGAATGTAATTTCTTTTTGATCGTATAGTTGGTAGATGCTTTGAAGGCATTTAATTAGTTTTTCGTGGTCGGGAAAAGTTGGTTGAATGTGATTCTAAAAAAAAATATTTGATAGTATTTCTAAATTAAAGTATTTGAGATTTAAAAAAATAGCGAATTTAGTCTGATCTAAGATGTGCAAATAAAATTATGTGGATTCAGTAATTTAATATGATAAGCAGTATATCGAATGTGGCCAATTCAAAAGAACAATTAATTAAAATAGGTAGGGTAGAGTAAAGCAGGTTAGAGTAGCGTAGAGTAAAGTAGGGTAGAGTAGGTTAAAGTGAGGAAAAGTAAGGTAGAGTAGGGTAGAGTAGTAGAGTAGTGTATAGTAGAGTACTGTAGTGCAGGATAGGTAGAATAGAGTAAAGTAGGAGAAAGTAGAGTATGGTGTGACAATATGGGTATTATTGTGATTCAGTACAGTACAGAAGGGAAAAGCAAAGTAGGGTAGAGTGGGGCAAGGCAGGGTATTATTGTGGTTCAGTAGGGTAGAATAGGTAGGACGGGATAGGGTACGATATGGTACGATAGGGTTCGGTAGAATAGAGCAAGGTTACTCCAGTATTTACATAATAATAAAGAATATCATTTAAATTGTCAAATATGTCGCAAGAAGTCGTAAGACATAAACAAGATATATAACGTGTTTTTAGTTAGAAAAATCATGTCAACATTACATAAATAAACTGATATAGCTCCCGTAACGTAAGTTGAACGGCTTAGAAATGGACATACAATCCTTAGTTCCACTCTATCAAGCGAGCATACAAAATGTCAGTCTTTCTCCAGATCGCTCAACTTACGTTGCGCGAACAACCGTATATCATTCTATTGCAGAAAATCTCTTTTGAACGTAATAAAGTTGAAAGAAATAATAACTCAATAAGCATTTTTATAGAGTTTTGTAGTCACAATTATTAATTTCAAAATCAAAACTGTCTAAATTAGATATAATACACTCAGTTTTAAAATCAAACTAATGAAAGTATGGTTAAAATAATCAATTTGTAGTTAATTAATAATTACCTTGAACGTAAAATTGTCAATTTTATATCAAAATATTTGTATAATAAAAATTAAAATTAAAACATTTACTTTTGTTCCACAGATTAATAAATATAAACTGTAGACATGTTTCGAAATGTTTTAATTTATATATTATTATATTAAAACGTTTCACCAAGTGATTGGCGAAATAACTTTTAATAATATCATATTAGATTTAAAAGTGTAAATAAAAAAATTATAACGTAACTTAATTTTGGTTAACCGATTTGGCAGTAAAATGAATACACGAATCGTGTATAAAATTATTTGAAAATTGGCCAATTTTAAATAGATGTAGAAGTGAGAATAATAAATTTCCAAGTCAAACAATTTTAACTTCAAATTAACCAATTATTAATAACATCAATTAAATTATGTATGAATGTGTAACAAACTTCAAGTATCTGGGAGTAACTATAAATAACGAGGGAAAAAGCGAAGAAGCAATAAACGAGAAACTCATAGCGGACAGCAGAGCATTTTATGCAAACCAAAAAACACTAAGAAACAAACAGCTAAGATGAAAACAAGGATAAAAATATACAAAACATTGATAAGACCAATACTCACATATTCAACAGAAACCCTCGCAATGACCCGAAAAGAATAAAATAGAATGGAAGTATTTGAGAGAAGGATAATGAGGGTAATAAT
>JARJED010176205.1:0-11294 GCA_030264515.1 Sepedophilus sp. GC000190 | reverse complement strand
TTGTATCCGGGATGTGGGGTGTTAATGATGTGATGATAATGAGGATGATTAATGAATAGCACTACGCTATTTTCCCTAGGATCTTACTCCCAGGTACTCATTTTAGGCTAAGTGGACCTGTAGCCCCAATCCTTTGAAAAAAGGCGAGACAGGTAAATTGTCTGTGCCGGAAATCGAACCCGAGCCGCCTGATAGGTTTATGTAGTGCTTTTTTTATATTAGATATACTGCGTAATTGTGTATTAAATTATTGATTTACTACAAAAATACATTAAAACCAATTACACATGAATTTTGATCGCGATATAACGAATTTCCATTGCCGAATATAATTATCTATCGGTTTTTGTTATCCAAAATCACGAGTCCCGATTAAATCTAATTGCGGCGTAGTATTGTTAAGCATCTCTATTCACGTCGTTCTTTTCACAAATATGCGTCTCGGAAGTTGCTTATGTGTAATTTTCATGTCGTAAATTTTATCGATCCTCTTAATGATGTGCTTGACACCTAGAGAAAAGCGATGAACTATGAAGAGTACCACACAAAAGAATCATTGAGATACGCTGCAGCATATAATGAAAGTTGTTCTGCAATTCGATCGATATCAGGAAAAGGACATAGCATACTAATACAAAATAACGTGCAGTTTTCAATAAAAGTAAAGGCAGCTGTGCGCTGGGCCCTTGGAGAGTAGTGATTACATTGCAAAGGTAGCAATAGGCGAGTCAGGTTAGTTTCGAGAGAAAATATATCTAAAAAGCTACAGTGAACACTCTACACTCCACTGAATCGACTGATCACAATAATCGCTTTCCTTTTACACCTTGTATCAGATCAGTTTAACTGAACTGGTATACTCAGCTCACTTCAAGTGAACAGGATTTCAGCTTGTAAAAGGAACGCGCATTCTCACATCCAAAGTTGTGCTTTCGATTACTGCTATGGCTATAACCTATAAATACACTATTTGGTGACACGTGATCTAAGTGAGACAACTGATCTTGGTCGCGAGCATGTGCTTGATCGGTAAGGGGGGAGGTAAAGAAACTCACATCAAATGAATAGCTTTTTGACAAAAGGAGCTCACATTCAAGTGAGCAAACATCAAAAGTGATCTGAGAATATCCGATACTGGGTGTAAATGGAAAGCGACTAATGTTGCAATAATAGGTGAGCAGAACGCCAAGGTGAATGCTGGGGTGGACGGCCGAGTAAATAGAACACGTTTCTATTCACTGACTCGGTCAAATCACCTGCTCGCTCACATTTCCATTATGCGAATCCGCGAAAATCTATATAAGAAGGCCGAAATTTAATTTATAGATTCAGATTTGCATAGCAAGCTTTTTTCCTTAATTGGCTAGCGCTTTTATCTCGAGGGAAGTGGATAATTTAAATAAATTATGCCCGGAATGTTATTAATTTATTTTATAATTAAAAGCTTATTGAGCTCTGGGGATATTTTTGTTTCGATTTGTTTTCCTACGAATTATATGAGCGTCTCTAACTTTCATTTTGGATTAACAGATTCGCTGCTTATAAAATATTACGTTCAAAACTGCAAAGCTTTTAAAGCACACGCAAAGACGATTCGTAAGTAGCTTATGCTGCCGTGTATACTGCTGGATGCTTCATAGTGTTATTAGTTATTACGATTCAATATACAGAGGGAGGCAAAAGTAGCCTTGTTTTATCATTTGATCAGGTCACGTGAACAGGCATAACTGGGTGGATTGTGCTGATCATCATATTACCATAATTTCTTCACATTGTGAGGTGCATTGTCTAGCAAAAGTGTTGAGCCAGTTTTTTTTAATGGGACGAATTACCTAGAAATTCTTCCTGAAGCCAAATGTTTTTCATGAAGTTTCTAACAAATTAAAAAAAAGTGCATTTATTTTTTATATAATTGCGTATATAGTACAATGGGTTACCTACGCTCTTCGAATATCGCAAATTCCGTATTTTAGCGTGGTATTGCGAATTCTCAATCAAACGCGTATATGCAATGTTGCGACGACGTTACAAGAGCGTAGGCAACCCACTGTAATATCTACGCAATTTTTAAGAATGCGCTATGATCTCGCACGCTCAAAATTTTTACCGCTGGCTGCATCGACGTGCTGCTCGCTGCAAATGTATTTCCAAATATCGGTCGCCCTTGCATCATCAAAGGGCTTGATGGCACTGCTACTGCAATGAATTCATCAATGGGTGGATTTTAATTGGCACGATTCATCAGCCACCACTTTCAACTTGTCTCATATCTGTTAACGGTACTGTGGAAGGTCCTCTCAAATTACTTTGGGAGGGTGAACAAGTTCCTACATGCAGCATACTTAGCGACGAAGAAGAATCATGCGAACTCTATTATAGATCAAATGTTTGTCGCGACACAAATAATCACTACTTAGTTCAACTTCCTTTTGGTTCTGATCCTCCGCCTATTGAGGATAATTTCCACATTGCTTCAAGGCGTTTTAAATCGTTGGGGAAGCGACTCATGGCTGATCCATCGCTATGTGAGCAATATACTTCATTTATGCACGAATACCTTGTACTGGCCCACATGAAGCTGGCAACATATACCAATGACGTCCGTTACTACATCTCTTATCACCCAGTTGTCAAGGCATATACCACCACGACCAAACTGCGTGTTGTCTTCGATGAGGCTCCAAATCACCATTTGGTAAATCATTAAATAATTGTTTGATGACGCGTCCATAGTTACAAGAGGATATTGTATTCATCCTATGCCGATTCAGGTGCCACTGCGTTGCTTTTAGTGCAGACATCCAATAAATGTATCGACAGACACGCATATTGGAGGAGCATACACGCTTCCAATATATTACCAAATTGTTAAAAAGGGCGTTAAATTGATTTGGAGCGCAGACCAAGAAGAGGCTTTCCAGACACTAATGGACAGACTACCTTCATCTCCCATGTTGGGGTGACGGCTCTAATCAGGAAATTTGTACTTATGAACTTCAAAACTTAACCTATGGCACAACATCAGCTCCCTCTCAAACCATACGTACTCTGCATTACCCGGCAGAACATGAATGTCATACCCTCTAAACTCTTAAAGTAATAATGCGTGATTTTTATGTCGACGATCTGCTTAGCAGTTCAGAAACTGTGGAGGAAGCACTAATTCTACAAGAGCAAATTATCGTTGCCTTTCGTAAAGGCGGGTTTCATTTACGAAAGTGGTGTTGTAACAACAGAGCACTCCTGGAGAACATTCAGCAAATAGATCAAGATGACTTCTCTACACTTATCATCACAAGCAATGCTTATTCAACTCTTGGTCTAGTGTGGAATTCTTCCTCGGATGAACTATCTTATCATATGGATTCCAAATCTTTAAGTTTGTCACCTACAAATAGATTAATATTGTCCATGATTGCAAAAATATTTGACCCGATGAGGTGTCTTTCTCCTATAACGATCTTCGAAAAAATCATTCTTCAAAAGCTTTGGAAAGCCAATGTGATGACAGTTTGCCTCCGTTAATAGCACATGCATGGACCAAATGGAGCGATAAGGTTAATTGCATTGAAGCAATCCGTTTACCTCGCTGTATCTTCTACGACAAAGCAATTGAGTATCAACTGCACGGGTGCATAAGTGAGGAAAGCCCCCTAACCTGTAGATGGAGATCCGCCCGGATAATAGATGTTCACCTAGGAAGTGACGGAGTACGAGTAGTCACGGTAAAGACATTCTAAAGAGACCTGCAGTGAAACTGTGTCCCTTTTCAGATGACAATTTTTTTTTAATAAGTGCGAACGGAAAAACTATTTTTTTTATGAGAGGCCCGGAGGATTTTATGAACTATATATTTCATAATATGAAGTATACACTATACATTATAATTAGTAGTTGTGTTAGTTGTTATCACGGTCGTACATACAGGTCTGGAAACGGTGGTGGTAGGGACTGACTCGCTTATTGTCCAAAGTTTTACTTTAGATTTACGCCAAAAGGATCGCTGTGTGTCTATAAGACAATCTCCCTATTGGGTAACGCTTTTGTACACGAATCATACGTAATCGTACAAAATCAATAAACAGCATGCACGCTGAAGAGCCAATAGGGATATTGTCTTATGGACCCCCAGCGATCCTTGTGGCGTAAATAGAAATTAAAAATTTGGACACCAGGTGCTAGTCCCCACCACTGAAAATCTGCTTCGTTTCCAGCCTGTATTTTCGACCGTGGTTGCAATTAAATAACATTTACTTAAAATGAAGGTAAAATTGTAAGTACCCAATAAAATCCTAACCGTGTACGCAAAGGACATTAAGGGATGAGGCTTAAGAGATTTAGGTGTTATAAAAATGTAATAAGCGAAAAATTATTTAATGCTCAGTGTTAGGAATCGGCAGGGCGAGGGTTTTACCGCCATATGGTATGATTTTACCCACCAGCGTCTAACCCACCCACAATGGCGGATAGCGCCCCAATAAAGCCTGTTGGTGGAAGGAATGCAAGTTTAGTTGGTAATTCAAATTTTGTAAAACGAGTTAGTACTGTCTAGAGCTAGTGACGAGCAACAATAAATAAAATTAAGAAAATAACCAAGTGGTGGTTTTATTTAAGTCCGCGCGTAAAAATATCCATGGAATTGATAATCCTGCAGATCTTGCTACCAGAGGTATCTCACCCGCTGACATTCAATCAAATTCTTCTTGGTGGAATGGGCCAAATTGGGCTCAACTTTCCATATCTTCCAGCTATAAACCTGAAACTATACCGGAAGGAGCCAAAGAGGAAGAACGCAAGAATCAAATTACATCTCTACACATCACAAGATTGGATTCGCTAGTAGATAGGTTTTCCAATTGGTACAAGGCCAAAACATCAATCGCTTGGTGGTTGCGTCTGGTTGCAATTTTAAAAAAGACTAATAAGGTCACTGGGTCACTTACAATAAAGGAGATACGAAATGCTGAAATTCGTATAATAAAATATACACAAAATCAGTATTTTAGCAGAGAAATTCAAACTCTCCAAATAAATTCTGATCTCCCAGCAAACTGTACGATACGACAACTAGCACCATTCCTCGATGATCAGGGCCTCTTACGAGTTGGGGGACGCCTAAACAAATCCAATCTATCAAGTGACAGAAAACACCCAATTCTTCTACCTCGAGCGAGTCATCTTACGAAAATCATTATTAGGCATTATCACGAGTTTCTTTTCCATGCTGGTCCGCAGCTTCTATTAGCCACAATTCAGGGAAAATATTGGATTCCAAGAGGTAGAGATGCAGTTCGTCATATGGTGAACCAATGCATAAAATGTAGACGTTGGAAACCAATACCCATCCAACAATTGATGGGAGATCTGCCCTCTTCAAGAATAGTTCCATCCAGACCGTTTACCAAAGTCGGTGTTGACTACGCCGGTCCGATACTTCTTCGAACGAACAAAGGAAGGGGTTTTAAGTCTTTTAAGGCGTATATATCTCTCTACATCTGCCTTGCAACTAAGGCAATTCATCTGGAGCTCGTCAGCGACATGACATCTCAAACTTTCATGGCCTCCTTTAAACGTTTTATAGCACGACGTGGTTATCCATCTGATGTCTATTCGGATTGCGGTACCAACTTCATCGGCGCTGACAGGGAAATGAAAGAAATGATGAAGCAGATCCGATCTGCTGAAAATTGTAAAATAATTTATAATGAACTGTTACAGCTTGAAATTAACTGGCACTTCAATCCACCATCAGCTCCACACTTTGGTGGTCTCTGGGAGGCCGGAGTGAAGTCAACGAAATTTCATTTACGTAGAATTGTTGGCAAAGCCTCTCTTACATTTGAAGAGATGGCGACGTTACTGACTCAAATTGAATCAATTTTAAATTCAAGGCCGATATCACCACTTTCGACCGATCCAAATGACTTGACTGCACTTACACCAGGTCATTTCCTAGTTGGGGCTCCTCTGCAAGCCATTCCTGAAGACAACTTCATAGATGTCCCAACAACAAGACTTTCACGATGGCAACAAACAGAACAAATGTACCAACACTATTGGAAAAGATGGAGCTCCGAATACCTGTCCCGTCTTCAGTCCCGTCCAAAATGGACCAAAAGGAGTGACAACTTGAAGCCAGGTCAATTAGTTCTCATCAAGGAACCCAACGCACCTCCACTACATTGGCGTCTGGGCCGCATAATGGAGACCTTTCCAGGAGAAGATGGGTTAGTAAGAGTGGCCAAGGTGAAGACCCTAGCTGGAAGTATAATACGACCCATCTCTAAGCTGGCGCTGCTCCCAACAGAGGACTAGGAGTCATCTTTGAAAGGCGATCCTTTCAAGGCGGGCGGCATGTTCGCGCCGCTATTACTTTATTTTATTGCGCTTAATAAATCTAAAATGTTTGTAATCCTCTTCCAGAAATCCTTTTAATGCTTTACAACCCACTTTCCAGGTAATACTTCTTATAAACTCTGCTTGCTAAATATTAATCCTTCCTAGAAATTCCTATCCCTGCAATTTGAGAAAAACCCCATCATGCACATTTTACTAATCTCAGTTTCTCCCACCTCTTTTGATGCACCTATTTTTCAACCACTCTTAGCGTTCACCCCCCCCCTCTATTGCATCCCTTCTGTGTTTTCGCCCGTTTTATGAAATATGTATTCAACCAGTCTTCTGTAAACCAGCGTCCAATAAACAGCAAATTTATATATCTATCGAAAACAGTAATAGCGTTTAAAAACTCTGAGCCGTCCACTCATTCCTGAGAATCATCCTTATCCTATCATTTCACAGTGAATTCTTTCGGTTCCGATCGTGTCTACTTGATTTCCATTTTGTACAAAGTTCGCCGTCGCACACACAATCAGCAGGTGATCTTCTATCATATGTTGCCCAACTTTGGTCAAGCCGTCCGCGACAGTTGACTTGACCAAGTGTTGTATAATAATATTGATAACCAATTTCCTTTCATCTTTCGGACTTCCCTGTGCTATTGGATAGAATATTTTTTTCTCTCTAACGGTAAGATTAAATAAGCTGTAGATGGAATATCTTCAAAATTAATTCAGTAGTTCCTTAACGGTGAGTTTTATCGCCTACGCTATTTCTTCTTTACATCAATGATATTCTTTCCTTAACGTACAATTCAGTGCACTCCTTTGCTGATGATAACACGCTGTATATATATCGCAAGCAATGAAAATGTTAATAATAATCTCTCCTGTGCAAGATATTCTACAAACTAACTGGAGTAATAATAATCTTATCAAATTCAACAAAACTCAACGTTGCCTAATCTAAAAAAGAGACTCTTCTAATGACGCAACGACTTGAAATTTGGGAATGCGTTGTCGATTTTAGGAATCACTATGATAATAAACTACCTTGAAATGAACACATTATAGCAATCTGCATCACTTAAATTTTAGATCTAAACATAATTACCCAATCGATTCCTTGTAATCTAATCTAATCTTGCTTTTCACCTATTAAGCAACTATAAATCTATAATCTGCAAATTAGACCAACTCTTGAAAATAACTGACACATATGAAGCGGTGCACCAACAACTGTTCTCAAATTATTGAATTCTATACAAAAAGGTCTATTCGATTACATAACGGTCACATGCTTACTGACAAACTCGATACTCACACGGCACCAAGTTTCTTCTAACGATACTTCTTGTTGTTGTTCTAATGAACTTATTTCTATAATGCCAATTTCAACAAACACACTGGTTCCTTCAGCTTTTATCTTCACCTGGTAGTTCGCTGTAACTTGGAGAAGTAATCTTTTATTCCTCGGATATTCGTCGATTGGAATGATTGACCTAACCTAAATAAATGTTCCCTACGTGTTACGTTCTGCAAAAATTGAAACTCAACTTTCATTATCATCTATTGAGTTTGAATTCCTATTCTCTTTCCATACTACTATTGTTCGATGTCGCATTATGACATGTGGTAGTATAGGATGTGTCCTTTCTAACATAAAAAATAATCTTCAATTCGCAATACTCAGAATATTGTTATTGTGTGAATTTTCATCCATTCCCACTCATTTTCAAATGTTACAATAATCAGCTTTCAATATTTTTGTTAATTTTATTAATTTACCCCAAAAATAGTCGTATAATTTTGTATCCAAAAACTGCAATTACATTGTACATAAAAGAAAAGTTGATGATGCCAGGGATTCAATTTACAGGTTATTTTAATGAATCGCTCTCTGCACAAAATTTTATTGCATTTAAACAGTTAACTCCCGCACACAACCCATTCCCTGGATGCACTAGTTCGCGCGAACAACCATAACGGAGCAACGCCTTTTCATACCCGAAACGGCGTAATAAAATTTAATGAAATTTACGTACATTGAATCCACGCTATTTGTGGTAAATCTGCGCAACGATTTTTTTTTAAATTTCGTATCCAATTCACGGAAATTTTTGATGTATCGTGGCTTTTCGCAGAAAAGTCGCGTTTGCCCTTTCCGAAATTACTTTGATTATAATCAGCGATGCCGCTGATTGCGCATTCAAGTCGCGAATCTCCCCCTAATGCCAGGGAGAGATTCTAACAAACGTTTATTATTATGTAAACATCGTGATGAAGATCCAATTTTCTGTCTTTTATGCGAAACATGAATTTACAAAATTTACTCTGTAATGTAGTTAGTCTCTCTTCTTATATTATTATTTTGTCTTGTAATTCAAAGCAATCAAATTTATTCTTTATTTTATGATGTAGCACGCACTGGATAAATATTGAATAATCAGAATTTGATTGTAATTATTCATCATTAATTAAGAAGTACCTTTTTACATGAAATTGAGATGAACATAATTTTTTTTTTCACTCTATAATCGTTTCACAAATTTTGAGTGCCTCTTATTGTTTGAAAAATAGGTATATATGCAGTAATGAAAGTAGCAAAACATGGATGTAGAAAAAGTTAAATAAATATTGAGCCATTACCATTTTTTTGTAATTATTCATCAATATTGTATTTTTTTATCTGTCCACCCCGTTTTAATTAAAAACAATACGTTTCAATTAATTTGTGCTTTTTTCATCTATCTCTCTGCGTATTTTTTTGTGTACTGGCAAAATTAATGTTGCCAACGTGCTAGCAAATGTAACGCAGGAAAAAATAAGCTAAAAAAAGCCTTGATTTGATTTCACACTGCATGTGCTCTTTGAATGGGCAGGATATTTTATGATTGGCATATTTCAGCTGCAAGGCATATCGAAAAGCCCTCAGGTCCATTACGTCCCTAACAACATTTTCCCATTCAGTAGCCTCGCCGCTTCCACATATAATGTAGGTTCCATCAATATTGAGGTGGTATCGATTGCTCTGCACACATAGTTTTTTTTATTATTAATCTAAATATTTAAACAAACAAATTGATGAGAAATAATTGTGAAAAACTTATAAAAACATATGAAGCACGACATAAGTCAGGTGCATTTACACACACACTCTTTCACGCGAATAAGACGTGTCGCTCTAAGAGCGTGCGTGTGAATAGGATAATATATGACACCAGACCACGTTTCATGATGAAAAACATCACTTACCTGCTACCCAAGATTGGAAAACCCGTCTCAGTATAGGCCAATAACTTGCCTACCAACAGTATATAAGATGCTTACCTCAATCCTACCAGATAAAAATTACAAACACCTAGAGACCAATAATTTATTAGATGAGGAACAAAGAGCTTATTGTAAATGGTCATGGGGGATGTAAGATGTAAAGAACAGCTGGTGATTGACTCGGTAATGATGGAAAGTGCAAACAGAACCAAAGATTCCTTATGTATAGCATATATTGATTACCATAATCGTTCGACAGCATACCACACACATGACTGTCAGAAATGTTGGAATTTTATAAGATCGATAATTACATCAGCCGATTTATTAAACATGGAGTACACATTTTCCCTTAATGCAGAACAATAATCGATATACACTGGGAAAATCAAAATAAGAAGAGGCATTTTCCAGGGGTATGCTCTGAGCCCATTATGGTTCCGTATAAAATATTAAGACAGCTCACATCGCTATAAAATAAACAGCAAAAAGGCTACACCCTTCCTCACACAGTAGGAAAACTAGGCCGCATGTGGTATATGGACGAGTTGAAACTGTTCGTGCAGAAAAAGTATCATATTCAAGATTTACTAATGTGCGTTCGTAGTGTCACGGTTGGTCCTCCGTCCTAAGCGACCGCAATCGTGACGACAAAAATATCAACAACACGACACAACATTCAACATGTCACGTAAAAAAGGCTGAAAGAGATACGACGTAAAAAACGAAGCAAAAACTCCCCTACGGGCAACCTCCGCGGACGTACGACCACAGACCGCTACAACGCGTACAGCAAGAAGAAGAATGATCAATTCACCATTGTTCTCTACATCAACACGCAGTTGAAGTAAGCAACAACCCCCGCTACCTTTTCTACCAAAGCTCTCCCGCAAATTAATTGCCAAATTTCCTTTAAAAATATTTTTTTGCTTTTTGCTCAGTTACCAAAAACTTTTTTAGGACACCAATTTTTGTTAATTTTTTCATTCGGTGTTCCTATCGCCCTCGCTTCATGAGCCACAGCACCCCGCATCAATGAACCTATCATACCATTATTACCCACCCATATCATTAACACAATCAAACACATACTAACCAATATTCCTCCAAATTGACTACAACAAATACAACTATACATTACATGAGCACTCACCATCACAACACTCGCTCACACTCATACATAGACACACCAATAGACACTGCAAACAACCCCACCCAACTTAAACACAAAAATATAGTGACAAACCAGCACTCTGGTTCAAATGATCAATCATTTAGAAGCACTGACACATACACTAAACTGGCGATCACAAATACTACACGGAAATTTCACATTTGACCAAAAACGAACTATCGGTCATCGCCAATATCATACGATCACCACCCATCGAAAGAAAACAAATACCAGACAATCAAAATCAAACTCCTCAAGAAACCTTATAATCACGCCTGAACACACTCTTCGATGCCACCAACTTTGAAGAACAAGCACCCTCCGCTACACTACTCCTAATACAAGGCTTAGCCTCCGACACCGGTAAAATTAATCAAGGCCATCTGGCCAAACAGACTACTTCAGAGCAATCATGAGTGCCAACCCGTCACTAAATTTGGACGAGTTAGCCTCAGCGGCCGACAACATCGCCAACATACTCAATTCACAAAACACGGTAGTAGCACCCA
>JARJED010174769.1:0-12683 GCA_030264515.1 Sepedophilus sp. GC000190 | reverse complement strand
CTTCATTAAAAGAAACACGAAACACTTCACTAAATCTGATTCATTAAAAACTCTTTACTGTTTTCAAAGATCTGTTTTGGAATACTGCTGTGTAATTTGTTGTACTTTTGCTGCAGTGCATAAGCCGAATTGAACGGACCCAAAAAATTTTCTTCGATATGCTAGCTTCAGACTTGGAGATGACTTTGTTGATTATAATTCTCTTCGAAACGAACTTAAACTTCCTTTATTATCAACAAGAAGGGACATGGTCGATGTAAAAACTGTACACAAAATAGTAAATGGGAGGGTATATTGTTCCGAACTGTTAAAATAAATTTAAAAAAAAATTGAGCTAGATTGTAGGTCGAATTTCTTATGTATTATTATAGTGAAGATGAATTTTGTAATGTTTTAATAGATTTTTTTTCTTTCTCATTTTTTTAAAGCACATACATAACCACCCTCATCCATTCATCTCGCCCTATGTACTGCTTTCGGATTTAAAAAATCTGGTCACCTTAGTTTAGGAAGCGTTTTATCCACGAAATAATGTTTATCCGCAATAACGAAGTTCGTTTAATTTTCTTAAGTGAATAAAACGCAACTAAAACAAGAATGAAATGCAACGTTTTATTCACATTCAGTTCATTCGAATTTAAATTTTAAAATAATCTGACATTTCGATGTCACACCAAGTGTCATCTCAAATCTTAGTGAAACCTAAAAACTATAACTGGTTACTATTTGTTATTTATTTTTTCATCATTCATTATTTTTTCAGCTAAAAGAAAAATTATACTCGCGATATCTCGGCGAAATTTTATAGAACAGAGAAAAAAACAAAAACGTGTTTTTTTTTATATCTACAAAACAAATAATCGTCCAAAGTTATATGTTATATGATTGTAAATTTTTATAAAATCGCGAAAAACGTAAACATTGAAAGCATTGCAATTTTGACCACGTTCTCCCACACAGAAAAATCTGAAAGAATTCATGAAAGTAGGTTTTAATCATACCTAAAAGTTGGTGAAAAAAAATTGGAAAACTGTAAATTTTAAATTTTTAAATTATTATTTTAGGATGATCAATGACCTTGAATGACCTTTAAATATTTTTTTTACTCGCATATAGGTTTTCTACGTCAATGATTTTTTCAGAATTTTTGACTTACTCAATTTTTTTTAAAAAAAATTTAATGTGAAAAAAGAGTTTTTTTACTCTCGGGGGTGACTAGGGATCACATGGGCGATGCCATATCCAACTGATTTTTTATGCTCAATTAATTATTTGATCAGGTCAATTTGAATATTCATGATTTAGGGCATTATGGTTATCTTATCCAGGGGTACCCTTTATCTATCTACAATGCACAAATAAAAATATACCCGCCATAGTCCGAAAAGTTATGAAATACCTACTGGTGCAACCTTGAACCACAAAGGATTAATACACACGGAAACATCTCTCTACTCCCAAATTTGTTTATAAGTTTAACAAATTATATTAATTACCAGTATTAACAATTCTACAATTATTACTCAAATACAGTAATAGAGTTTATTCTCTCATTTTCAGACCTACCCAAAACCCACCATCAGGTTGAGCTATAAACGTTTTCTTTGAGAGCACCATTGGTACAATCGTCTTCTTAATTACGGTAAGTTCCATCCTCGCTAATAAATATGTGAATAGTATTTTAATCTCCAGCAAGGCAAAACGTGAACCTACATTCATTTTTAAATATGTATTATACTTTATTAAGACGTTTATATCGTTAGTACTAACCAATGCAGGATCTTGGTCCAACACCAAATGGCAAATAACTGAAGGGAACGATTTCATGTTTTCTTTCATCCGAAAATCTCTCAGGATCAAACTTTTGCGGATCTGGAAAATATTTACCATCTCTATGCAAACCTAGAATTGGTATAGTGATCATTTCTCCAGCTTGTAATGTCAGTGAAAGTTCATCTGGTTCAACACCCTCAATTGTAAATTCTTCATTACATGCTCTGTCGGTTATAGGGGTGGCTGGCCATTTTCTAAGACTTTCTAGAATACAAATTAATACATATATCATTAAAATTATACCAACAAAATAACGTTTACCTGAAACTACCATATCTAAATATTTCATATTATTTATGGCTTCGTAATTAGGCTTATTGTTATTCTTTTCCATTACTTCTTTTATTTCTTGAAATAGTTTGCCTTGAATGTCAGGATTTAGTGCCAATTCCATAGCCATAAAACTCATTACTGTGGATGACGTCTCGAAACCAGCAAAGAAAAATATAAAGGCTTGAGCGGCAATATCGATATCCCTGATTTCTTTTTTAGTCTTAACTTTTGTCTTTCCAATTTCGGATTCCTCTGATGCAGCGAAAGAGTTATCAACTGTATCTTGTTCCTCTTCGTGCTTGAGTTTACCTTTTCTTGCCTCCATTAGCAGATGAATCATATCTGGTCTAACTATCGCATGTTCTGTTCTATAAGCGATTGTGTCCTTTACAATGTTCAAAAAGAAATCGGTAATTGCTTTTGGAAACACTTCCAATTGGAAAAACTAAAAATAATCAAAATTTACAAGTCAAACTTCACTAAATAGTAGAAATCTTACTTCACATATTTTGGGAAATAAGGTGAACAGAGCCACTTTTAAAGTTCGAAATCCGCCATTAAAATTCGTCGCATCTTTACCCATGAGGTAGAACTCGTTTTTATCGTCTCTAATTGAATCACATTGAACGCCAAACGCGCACGTTGCTATAACATCGTTGGTGTACTTAGTAAATAGATTTTTCAATTCAAGTTCAATAATGTATTCTCCTTTCTCTGAGTAATACTTCGATAAGGAATCGGCACATTCACATATTAAATGGAACATTGCTTTCATTTTGCTACTGGTGAATGCGGGACTAAGGTGTGCCCTCATTTGTCTCCATTCTTCTCCACCTAATCCTATCAAGTTTTTACTGAACAACTCGATTAAATTTGAAATTGATTGACGATGGTTCATGAAACTATCAAAATCCTTAACGCAAATTTGTTTTATTAGATCGACGTCTTTGATTACTATTGTTGGAAATATAAATTGATATACGCCATGATACCTATAATTACATGAACAAAAAATACGTAAACCTATTTAACTAATATTTTATCAATTTATTAATTTTTAAGTAAACAGAAGGCTGTTTTACATGAATATTAAGCTAGAGGGTGGCCTAGACTAGCCGAGAGTATAAGAAGCAAAAACCTTTGAGATATGCGTTCGGGCATGTTGTGCAAGGGAGCAACAATGTTCAAATATATTTTCGCCTTAGAAAATCGACGTGTGTGCAGTTTATGATTATATGATTTACACACTGATCCATTGGTAATGAGTTTCCCTTAGGGGCCTTTCTCATAAAATTTCAAAAAAATAGTTTTTTTTTTCATAAATGTGTTGGAAATAGTATCAATAAAATTTTAGATCGATACCTATAGTAGAACTCAAGATATAGCGCATTTAGTAACAGTCCTTTTGTAATAAAGAACTCGAAAAACATGCCCCTCGCGCGGATAGAACGAAAAAAGGCCCGCCAAGAACAAGATGATGCTTATGAGGCAATGTATGGGCTGCTATGTGGTCCTGGGATAGACGACAAATCAATGGTAAGCTCATATCTCTGATAGAAAAGTTTGATCTTGGAAAAAATCGCGTTTATCTCAAAACTGCATTTTTCAAATTTGCTGCAGGTACAGAAAAAAATCTATAAGTCCGATCGGCCTATTTTTTTAATATGTTATTCACTGATGTGTTCTTTCTACAATGTACCTTTAAAAATTCATTATCATGCAAAATTGCTCATTTGGTGCGAGTTTTAAAATGCAAAAAAAGACTTTTTTTCAACTTTTTTTTAAACGTATTATCTATTCAATTTTGGTTTAAATAAATAACTCGTAGGTTCATTGTAGAAGCAAAAGCCTTTTTTATGATTTTTTTTTGTAGGAAGTATCTTCACAGGGGGCGGTGCAGCAAAGTGGCACTTTCAAAAAAAGGTCCCAACTTGGTGCCGCGTTGCAATGCGCATGTGCGGTCCAATTTTTTTTTTTTTGTTAGTTTAATACGTGTACTTTTATATGTTGTCATTTTTTATGAATAATAAAGGGCTTCGCCAGGAGAAAATATTTGAAAAATCGATTTTTTTTTCCTTAAATTATGAAGAATACCCCTTAATGTGAGTGCGCAGATTACTTTTAAATTATTTATATATTTTGTGTTTATGTTTTAAAAAATCTTTGAAAATCCTTGAAGTCATTTGAAGTTACATTTGTCAAAACTGTTTGAAACATTTTTGCTATAGAATTTTAATACACAAATTCGGAAATTTCAAAGCTGTATATACTTCAAAAACATTTAAATTTTCAAAATAACTATTAATACTTAGTTTGTATTCATAATATTATTGTAATTATTGTTATCTCATATCGTAATCACCGTACTCGTATTTATAAACTATTCGAATAAACCGAGTATCAAACACATTTCTCCTATCTAGGCTTCGAATACATACATTACTATTAGTAGATTGCACATTACTTAAAAAAGTTTGTTAATTTAAAAACAAAATGATCAAAATTATATGAAGGATTTGAAAATCTCAGACTTACAAAACTTATATGTCTGTGTTGCTAGTGGAGGATGTGTTAATTCAAAAATAAATAAATTGAAAAATGTTTGTTTATCGTGTTAAGTTAGATTTACACTGAAGGACAAAAGTAACGTGTAAACTCAACCACTCATGACAACACATTCTCAAAATAATTGTTCTGAAAACAATTTTGTTGAGACTTAACACATCATGCACTATCAACACAGATGTTTATAAAACTTTCTGTTAAGTTATACGACATAACTTAATCCATTCCCATAATTAAATGTTTATATTGTTTATTAATAAAATAGGAATCAAAGTTATTTTCAGTTCTTTAGAAAATGTATATTTACCTCGCTTCTGGAAATTCTTTATACATGGTAATTATAGATTCGTATATCGACTCTTTTCTAAAAGTAAAATTCCATAGGTCAGCTAGAATTGTAATTCTAGTTTTATATTTTACTGAACGCTTTTTCCAAAATTGCGTTGCATTCCAGGTTTTGTACGCAATAAAAGCTAATAGGGCCATAAACGTTAGGATAACCAGTAAGAACATATCTGAAATTAAAAAAATAATAATAATATTATTTTATAACAAGCGTATATTATATATATTATTATATTGTTATGTAATAAATGTTTTTTTATATTAAAATCATCAGCGAAATCTATTTTTAAGCTCAATATCATTTGTATTTAGCAGATTACTTATGTGCATACTTGAAATATCTATTTCCTTTACAATATGTTATATTTGGGTCACTTGCTTTAATTCCGTGTGTTCAATTTATCGGCGTTTAACCTTCTAGTAAATTATAGGTCAACCAAAGTAAATACACTAAAAGTTTGCGATTTTATTTATAAATCAGCAGTGCACCATCCGCCGCCGAACACGTATTTCTATGAGATAATCTACAAAATATTTAAGGTAAATCGATAAAACAGGCGTTATCTTTTATCTCTGAACTCTGAAGTATTATTAAAATATCGGTTCTTATGGAACAAATGTATACAATTTACTGATTTAACAAAATATGTGAATAATACATATAATAAGAATGATCAACATTGTGAAACATTATGTAAGATAAATACGAAAAATCAAATATTTTATTCATTTTATGTATACATATTTTTTTTAAATAATTGAAAACCTACTGAAATTTTATAATTAAGTTTTTCTCTCTCGTTTATATTATGTGTCCTATCGCCCTATGCTGGGGTGGAGTAACTGCTTTGCATTGCCGGACAGTTCACCTGGAAAATCCGTATCCTTGCTGGAGGTGTTGGAGTTGAGTCGTGGAACTGGGGTCGAATTTTCGAGCGTGCGCGATCATCGCGCATTCTCAATAATTGCGAAAATGGTACAGTTGGCAACGCTCTTGTAATGTCGCCGCATATGAGTTTGATTGAAATTCGAAATTATTGAGAATGCGCGATAATCGCGCACGCTCGAAAATTCGACCCCTGATACGGGATATATTAGTGGAAGAGACTGGAGTAAAACGAGGCTAAAGTAGACGTAGATTAGATTATTGTTCTCAAATAGTCAGGGATGTAATTTCTGGGAAATAACTAGCTGGACACAAGATAGGAAAATATGGTGATATGTTTCCAACCATTCCAATGACTGATGACTAGGACAAGAAACAGGTGTATCCCAATGGTTTTAAGTAAAATAATGTATAGGTGGAACTCAAGTAGATTACCAATGAAAAATTGTTAACTAAATTTAGGGATGCTTGAAGAATATTATAAAAGGCTATTCAAGATTGAAAACCTCTGGTCTAGTACAGTGCAGTACAGATAGCCACATATCCTCACGGCTGAAAAGTGAAATTTCCATTTGTAAAATCAATAAAAGAACTAAAAAAAAAAAAACACAACGACGAAGTGATGCACAAAAAAGCCCCATTTTCGCATGTGATATTAGCCCTCCCCGTAATATAAAAATTATTTATGGCCTGCGTTCCATGAGGCTTTATGGAAATATTTACGGGATGACGTGCGCGCTTTTTCTCTGTTTCCCGGCTCCATGCATGCGTTTTCCCCGCCAGCCGATTCCCGCCCCCCACATACACATTTTTTTTATTTATATTTATTATTACATTACCCCGGGCGGTTACGACCATGCGAAATGTTGAATGCACCATAGACACGTGCGAGCGTGGAAATTGATATTCGAAAATGATACGTCGCGTCTCGCCCATATCCAGAAATGTGTATATTTACGATTCCATTAGAGTAAAAAAAAATTGGTGTATTTTCGGTGGGAAAATGCGAAATTGGCTTTTGAAAAATAATAACAATAAATAAAATCGTGTGTGGCTTGCAAGTTTTCGCAGGTTTCGTGCTGAATTTAACACCTAGCACCGGAGAAGGAAGGAATCCGATACCGAAATGGGCTATAAATTTTGAGAGCCGATTTTTCCTTCCTGCTGTAAACGCTCGCGCAATAATTAATTTGCGGTCGTAACTCATAATAAACAGTTCATAACATCATAATAATGAATTAGGTTCGCTCGTGAAAATCGAACTTGTGCAGCACAAGGGGAAATTGTCAGATAATGTTTTTTGGTATTCGGTTGCAGGAGGTTTAACCGTTTCCTTTTTGACATTCGAAGCCAAAGGCTCGACCTATATTGTGAGTTACGCGTATAATAAATCATTGATTTTTTTGTTTGCAAATTTATGTTTTTGCAATTTATATTGGTTGTTAAACTTCAACGTCCAGTTTCTGGTGAAATTGGCTAGCCATTGATAGACAATTTTCTCTCTAAAAATATAATTCGTGTAGATGTTGATGGATTACCTAAGTATGTATGTCGGCGTCTGTACTCCGTTCCAGAGTTTCGCCACCTCATTGAGGTTTATAGATTCTGTTTCTTGTCTGGAACAGTTCCTTTTTCTTATTCCGTTATTCTTCCTAAGTATCATAAAATTAATGCAGACATTGCAATATTTTTTTAAGTATTACAACCTGAAAAACTCAACATATTAATAAGCGACTATTTAGTTTGAATCCCCAATTCTTTTTCGTCATTATATTGTCCGATGCCACATGTTATTATGAGCTCAATTATATTATTAATCAATAAATTAAAATGAACAACAAATATTACAAATATTAGTATAACATACTGAAACCTTTAACATCTTTTCGATAATTATATTCCAGTTATTCGTAATTTATCGACTGCGAAAGCGTGTAACAATGTAGCTAGTTATGTCACCTCATAATAAATTGCTTGTTTATTTTTTATAAACATTGCTGTTGATAAAGAACGTATTATTTTTCGCCGACAAGCTCTTATCGTACAGAACGTAGCGAACATGTAATTAATTATAACATTTTGCTATGTAGGTATGACAAATGAAATTGTTCCCAGAAAAGTAATGCTGAAATATTTCAAATGTCCGATTAGGGTTTTCCAGTTAATTTACAGTTTGATTTTACTATAACAATCATTGTTAACTGGAAAAAAAATTATATTCTAATTTCATTGAATTTTACATAGAAATTGTGAAATTTTAACAAAATCACTTTGAAATTGAATATATTAAATAATTTAGCTTTCGATTTTTTTATTGAAATCTTAACGAATGCAATGAAAAATTTAAAAATAATTTAATGCAATTTCAAAAAAAAATCTTGAAAAAATTAAAAAGTTTAATGGATTTATAAATAAAATCTCTAGCAAATTGTATAATTAATATTAAATAAATGAAATTTCAAAGACAACAATTAAAATTTGAAGAGTTTCATGGCATTTTCAATTAAGGAAAGTCTGAATATAAAGAGATAAATTATCAAATGTAATTCAGAGTACCTACTAGCAGTTTTTTATTTTTTTATTTAATTTGTTGTGTATGCTGATTGTATAAGTTAATTGTAGTAGATTTTACATGAAATAATATGTACTTTTGATTACTATAGTCTGATTACATTTACATTTATTCAATCCATATTATTCTTAATAATAAAAATCATTGGCACAGGATGTGGCTACAATTACCTATGAAAATAATTACTCTTAATAATTTAATATTGATTTATGATTTTAATATGAGCACAGAGGAGAAACCTAAGACAGCAGAAATAAAAACAAAAAATAGGATACAATACACACATGACGCCAGCGCTTAATATTTATGGCTCGCCTCCCCCGACCCCACAGTGTTATTATTATTATTATTAATAATTTTGATTCAATCCATTGCAGCATAAAATTAGCAATTACCGGGAGAGCATTATGCAAATCCGTCAGCCGCGGAGCATGCAGCCGAAGTGTCCGATACACATCATCGCACGATAACATCGCGTGGTCGACAATTTGCCTTTCTCGCTCTCTCTCTCTTTCTCTTTTTATTTTCGTATAATAATAATTATTATTAGTGGCTACTGACCACCCAGGGTAGCTGGCTGGCTGGGAGCCCCGGTCACCCGACACCCGGCCGGCGCTTAAAGAACGCCCCCCACGCACCGCGCAATAAAAATTATTAGTAATTTATTGTTCATACAAGATTACATTAACAATGTTGCACGCCCATAAATTATTATTTTCGGGGTGCAATATTGTGCATCTCTTCCTACAATATGAAACGCAATCTTAAATCGTTAATGGTTACTAGTAAACAATAGGAAATTAAGTGTAATTCGTGCTGAAAGCGCTGTAGATATAATTAATAATGTAAGTAATAAAAGGCTATAAATAATACCACTTACATTTAATACAATTAATTAATGATGCAGAACTTAAAATAAATGGTTGGTGGGGTATATGGTGAGTCAATATGTACCGCTATGTCAGTAGTGGTGTAAATAATTGCATCTGTGAATAATAATTCTATTTGTTGAGTTGCTTAAAGCATCCAATATAAGAAAAACGTTTAATGCAAAATACAATCTATTTTTAGAGCAGAACAGTTGTTTATTTTTCTTTTTCTAGTTGCGGATATAATGCAGGAGAAGGAAATTGATGAAAACACAGAGAAAACTCAAAGAACTCTTCTTCTTGTATCAGTTAACTTTCTAATCTATTGGTGCTTTACTTGCAGTTCCTCTATTTCTTTACAGTCTTCTGTGTGTTTTTTGTTGTTCTTATGTCACGACTAATTCCTGCTTGTACTTAACTTTGTCTCTATTCTTGTACTGTATACGTTCGTCCATTTTCGCCAACAAATATTTCCTCAGTCCTCCACTGCTGCTTTGCACTCTGCTTCTGTCTATTATTGGCCACCTCGTTTGTCTGCCTGATACCACTCCGCATTTCTTCTACGCCTGAGTTATTGATTGCTTCCATTTTCGCCCTAAGGAAATCTGTGATACTTACTTTAATTTCTGTATTCTTGAGTTTCCCTATATCGATTCCAGAAATATTTGCTCGCCTCGCCAGTTTCTTCGGATGAAACCTCAATTCTGCCATAAGTATGTTCTGATCCGAAGGCTCATCAGCGCCTGTGTATATTTTACAACAGCGTTCCGCAACCTTTTGTGTCTATCGACCCAAAAATTATAACAAAATTATAAGGCGACACATGTGCGTAGAAAGTGCAATACTTTGAAGTCGATGTCTGTATTTATTTTTAATTGCAGTCAAGACGCGCCCCATTTTTAAACTCCCACGATCCAAAATTGGGCCACGCCCCTATGGTTGCGATCCGCTGTTTTACAAGACTTCACAATATTGCGAAATCGATGGTTTATCCCGATTTTTTTTTTACCTGATTACGAATCGTGCGGTACAATCCACTGGAGATGTCCAGTTGCAAAGTCTTCTATTTGGTAATTGAAAGAATGTGTTCATCAGTACCAGTCCTTCATCTAACTATAGACCGTTGTTCGATTTTCAGCCATATTGACGATTTTCTTGGGAAATGCCATTGGACCTTTAATATTGTGGTTTCCCGTTGCTTTCCGTATCCATATGATCATCTTTGTGGTTTTTTCGCCTTTGAGTCTACTTTCTTGAACCCAAGACATAGGTTCTTATGGAGGTTAAGTGTAATTTGAAAGAATGTAGGGTATTTGTAGATGATCACTTGACGGTGGAAAGGAGGAACCTGCAAAAAGAGTTAAAAATATAATTAGAAAGAAAAGAATGAAGGAAACAAATTAATGAGTTGACAAAATAAGATATAAAAACGTCAGGATTGGGAGAATGATAAGATGAGGTAAAATAAAATATGAAAATGTGTGGGAGTGACGAGAGAGGAGTTGAGGGTGTTCTTTTTTAAAAGTAGCAAGAGCAAAGAAGAAACATATTAGAATGATGCGGAGGCAGTTCAAAGAATGCTTTAGATGAAAAAGGTAGTGGATTCTAGTAGAACCGTGAGCAGGAAAAAAAAATAGGAGAAGGTGAATAGGATGTAACCGGATGGTGTCGAATACAGGATGAAAGTAGCGATAAGTAAAATCAAAAAGGGAAGGAGAAGGTGATGAAGATAGTGTAACAAATGGAAACAAATAACGTCGAACCCAACTGCTGTTGATCACATAGTGGGTTTCCATGGGCGAACACGGTCGTGTAGTTTTGGGTCATCGATGGCAGCAGTCTTGTTGTCCACCTTTGTTGTGGAGGTGCAGGATAATACTGGTGAACGACGGACAGTGCGAGGAGTGCTTGACAGTGGAAGCCAGGTTAACTTCGTGTCCGAAACATTGCTTAGCCGCCTTAACCTAGCCAAGAAGGATACGCTGGTATCCCAGCAAGGAATAGGAAATTCTTTAGAAGGCACGGGAAGACAACTTACGTCTTATGTCATGCACTCGTGCGTACCTCCGTTCTCTTCTTTTACCTTGGAAGCAATAATTCTTCCGCAAATCTGTGGTAACGAATTACCTGCGCTCCCAATAAAGGAGGCGAATTGGAAGTAAGTTAGGCATTTGACATTAGCTGACCCGAATTTTGCTATCCCAGGTTGAATAGATTGATTAATTGGTGCAGAATTGTTTCCGCGTCTCTTGCTGCAGGAGAAAATAATTGGAAGTAAAGGACAAGTGTCGACGATAAATACGGAGCTCGGTTGGATCCTGACTGGGAAATACGTGTCCGAAAACAGTCAGACACAGGTTCACACCTTATTTACAATATCTGAGGAATGTGAACTGGACCGAACTCTCAAAAACTTTTGGGAGATAAGAGGTTCCAATTACGAAAGCGGTGTACCCGGAAGACAAAATGTGTGAAGAACATTTTCAGGAGGCACATCGGAGGTTAGGTGACGGGCGGTACAAAGTGGCGCTGCCGTTTAAAACGGAAAAACCTGTGTTTGCAAGTTCGTACGAGATTGCGTACAAATATTTTGTATACTTGGAGAAGAAATTTCAAAGCGACCCAAAGTTATGTTGTATGCAAGATTAATTAGACTGCAAGCACGTGGAAAGGTCAGAAGGAAATGGATTGTCAAGAGCCTACTACATCCCCTACCATCCTGTGTATAACTTAGGAGCGTTGAAACCAATGTTACAGGTGCTGTTCGATGCATCCTTGTAACGAACCGCACAAAATGCGTTCGTTTCAAATGTCGCGCCAACGGGCTGCCACCCTGAAACGCGCTACGGAATAGAGCGCGAGATGGCAGCGAGTTGCGCGGAACGTGAAGGAGGAGCCAAACGACTTTCCCCACTCGGCGGACTCAATAGTGGCGCGCACGGCTGCGCGCGCATATACCGCAGGGAAGGGGTCGCGTGGAGGCTATATCTCCAGTAGACACTGGCGATTCTGGACAGTTCCGTTCGGGAACTGATAGCCCCTTGTCGGGCCTGAACGGAGCTGGCTAGAGTTGAACAGTTCCGCTCTGGAACTGAGTTGCCTACTACAGGTCCAGTGACAGAGCCGACTTGGTTAGAGAGAGAGAATTCCTCTCTGGAATTGTGTTGCCATTAACCTGGTCCAATCTCAAAGAAGGAATGAAGTTAAAGCTTGAGTTAGGTTGCTCATAGGTTGTACACAATCTGGGAGGAAGCCATAAAGACCTTAGAAGTTTAGAAGGCGATAGTGTATATTATTTAATAGTGTTGGGGCTAACTAGACCTCTGATTTATTACAGTGA